>JAOTOL010001644.1:3237500-3485000 GCA_034440575.1 Imbricaverruca yamaguchii | reverse complement strand
CACACCATGTGTCAGCTGTCCCTAAGTACCACTCTGTTGGAGTGTAAGTTATGGTACAGACTGAGCCCTCTATTCTCAGGTACCACTCTGGTGGAGTGTAAGTCCGGGTACGGACTGGACACGCAGACCGAGGTGAAGATGCTGCGCGTACTGGAGGCCGCCAGGAGTCGGGTGCCGCTGGAGATATCGTCCACCTTCTGCGGCGGACACTCCGTGCCACGGTGAGCACTCCACACAGCCAGCCGAGCACTCCACACTCCACACAGCCGGCCGAGCACTCCACACTCCACACAGCCGGCCGAGCACTCCACACAGCCGGCCGGGCACTCCACACTCCACACAGCCGGCCGGGCACTCCACACAGCCGGCCGAGCACCCCACACAGCCGGCCGAGCACACCACACAGCCGGCCGAGCACCCCAGACAGCCGGCCGAGCACACCACACTCCACACAGCCGGCCGGGCACTCCACACTCCACACAGCCGGCCGAGCACACCACACTCCACACAGCCGGCCGAGCACACCACACAGCTGGCCGGGCACTCCACACAGCCGGCCAAGCACACCACACAGCCGTCCGAGCACTCCACACAGCCGTCCGAGCACTCCACACAGCCGGCCGAGCACACCACACTCCACACAGCCGGCCGAGCACACCACACAGCTGGCCGGGCACTCCACACAGCTGGCCAAGCACCCCACACAGCCGGCCGAGCACTCCACACAGCCGGCCAAGCACCCCACACAGCCGGCCGAGCACTCCACACTCCACACAGCCGGCCGGGCACTCCACACAGCCGGCCGGGCACTCCACACAGCCGGCCGGGCAACCACACTCCACACAGCCGGCCGAGCACACCACACAGCTGGCCGGGCACTCCACACAGCTGGCCGGGCACTCCACACAGCCGGCCGGGCACTCCACACAGCTGGCCGGGCACTCCACACAGCCGGCCGGGCAACCACACTCCACACAGCCGGCCGAGCACACCACACAGCTGGCCGGGCACTCCACACAGCTGGCCGGGCACTCTACACTCCACACAGCCGGCCGGGCACTCCACACTCCACACAGCCGGCCGGGCACTCTACACTCCACACAGCCGGCCGGGCACTCTACACTCCACACAGCCGGCCGGGCACTCTACACTCCACACAGCCGGCCGGGCACTCCACACAGCTGGCCGGGCACTCTACACTCCACACAGCCGGCCGGGCACTCTACACTCCACACAGCTGGCCGGGCACTCTACACTCCACACAGCCGGCCGGGCACTCTACACTCCACACAGCCGGCCGGGCACTCTACACTCCACACAGCCGGCCGGGCACTCTACACTCCACACAGCTGGCCGGGCACTCCACACAGCTGGCCGGGCACTCTACACTCCACACAGCCGGCCGGGCACTCCACACAGCTGGCCGGGCACTCTACAGTCCACACAGCCGGCCGGGCACTCCACACAGCTGGCCGGGCACTCTACACTCCACACAGCTGGCCGGGCACTCTACACTCCACACAGCCGGCCGGGCACACCACACTCCACACAGCCGGCCGAGCACACCACACAGGCGTGTGCTCTGCCACTGGACTCCTCTCTACCCGCCCAAATCAGTCCACTCAACCCATGCACTGGACTCCTCTCTACACGCCCAAATCAATCCACTCAACCCATACACTGGACTCCTCTCTACCCGTCCAAATCAGTCCACTCAACCCATACACTGGACTCCTCTCTACCCGCCCAAATCAATCCACTCAACCCATACACTGGACTCCTCTCTACACGCCCAAATCAGTCCACTCAACTCATACACTGGACTCTACTACACTCGTCCACTGGACTCGAACTGACTCTTCCACTGGACTCCATCGCACGCACTCGTCCACCGGATCCCAGTCTACAGGTCCACTGCATAGCATTCGATTTGACACCAAGGCTCGACTTCATTCCACCACTCCATCCAATTCCACTCGTCGTACGCAGCATGTCAGCGCGGTTTTTTGTTTGGTTGTTCTCATTATGAATACCATTTCTGGATTGCTGAGGTTCACTGATGCCTGGTCATTCGCCACCTGTTGCATGCGTGCCAATGCATGCAACCAATACCTGATCAGTGTGCATGATACATTGAGATGCAATGAGACACACTGAGATCCAGTGAGATACAGTGGGATACAATGCGACACGGTGAGATACAGTTAGATATAGCTGAGTTACAGTGAGATACAGCTGAAATGCAGCGAGGTACATTGATACAAGTCAGATACAGTGCCGCCCCGTCAATGTCCGGCCTCATGCAGGGGCAAGACGTCATCAGATGCCACCGATGACGTCATCAGCCTGATGCTGCCAGAAATACGGAGACTTAGCGACAACGGAGATCTGAGCGTGGATAGCATTGACGTCTTCTGTGAAAAGGTGAGCGGGTTTGTGCACCATGGTTATGTGACAGAATGTCGGCTACATCGTGGTTTTCAACTGCGCCTTAAGTTAATTGAATAAGTCTGAATTATCTTTGATGTATAATACTTGCTTCCATAGACAAAAAGTATCCCGTGTTTAGCCTAAACCAACGGAACCAATTGAACCTATGGTATTGAATAGAAATCGGTAAACCCAAACTGGCTAGAAGAATATATGCTTCACTTCTTGCAAACGTCCCTGCGTTTTAAACACCCACAAAATTTAGCTAGCGCACATGACGTTAAGCTGAAAGGTAATAATACGTAATAATTAGCAGCGATAATGTAACGGGATATTTAGTTTACAAGTAGTAAGAGGAGTTGGAACTTTTTTTTCAGCTGTAGCATACAAATGCTTGCTGAAGGGCTTCTCTACGTATCATCCGATATAACGGAAAACATATATCCCCGTGGGGTGTCACTGGCGAACATAATACTGGTGGCGCCGCTCTGGTGGCAGGTTTGTGAAGGAACACCACCAGGGTGGGCTTGCTCTGATTAATGCTATATTCTGGTTTCTAGATAAGGTGCAAGTGATTTCCAATGGTCAAATCTGAAGAACATTGAAACAAGCTCTCTTGTGATGTGTAGTTGGTTATATTATCAAATAATTTCACCCTGTCACTTTGCCCCTCATAAAAGCCCGTCATACATCTTCTGCGTGATGTGCTGACAATTTGCAATGTCCGTAAATAAACGAAAATCGAACGTGCTACATTTTTGATCATCTTGACTAACTTTTATGAAGATTTAACCCTGTCACTTTTGCACTCAATTCCATAATTTGTGTCCCACATTATCACATCGTACTACTTTAAATTGTATATCAGATGTTCTACATCACCGAAGTAATTTATAATGGTCTCAAATATACCGGCATATGCTCAGCTACCATTTGATGCCATACTCAGCAACTTTTATAGATATTTAACCCTGTCAGTTTTGCACCAAGTTCCATAATTTTTTCTCTCGAATTCTCACATTCTATTTCGTCATGCTGAATATTACATTTTTCTACATTAGCGAATTAATTTCCAATGGTCTCAAATAAACCGGCATGAAATCAATTGCCTTCTGATGCCATACTCGACTACTTGTATAGATAACTAACCCTGTCATTTTTTACCTCTTGATATGACGCTGTTCCGAATTATTGAGGTTCTGGCATGGCTCCATCGATATCGAGAAAACCTGTCGGCCTCAACTACAATGATGGCGTAGCTCATGCCAGGCACATCGCCTGTCGCTTCAAGTCTGAAAATCTGCCTGTAACTTTGGCGCTGGAGAAGATTAGCGTTCAGGGAATGGCCCGCGCCCCACCACATTATGAATGGGGCGTGCAGCCGGGGACGGGCCGGGAGCCACTGGCATAGTCACCGGCGGCCTGCCGTCACTGGTGGGAAATAGTTCCAGAACGCAATACGCAAAGTAACAATATGCGCAATATATCATTGTAATTGGCAATGAAATTGACGTCTGAAGGCAAGGTAACTTTCATAAATGTACTTCCCATCATGTTTTATGGAGACAGTCTCATAAATTGCGACTATATTCTTCGCGTAAACACTTGTGAGCACCCGGGCGTGCTTGTCGCGGGCGCATGTTTCAGAGTTCTTGAATGGCATCGAGAGCCTACCTGTTTTCTTTCTTTACTGGAGATCCCCCTGATATCCACATTAACACTGCGTCTAACGCCAAACGCATTCGGTCAGTTCGTTGGAACTAAGATATCATTTGCTGCATATGAGCTGAACTGGGCAGATACGCCATGAACCAAGCATGTCTACCCAATCTACATGTTGCATGCACAACGCATTTCAACTTTCACAAACTGTTTGAGTTGTTAAATACGTGAATTTGCGGCAACTTTTTCTTATGGAGAAGACAAATGTATGGTTGTGTATGGTTGTGCAAATCCCCCCCCCCTTCCACGTCATGCGCACTAAAATTCCAATGGTACTCACACGCAATGCCATTTTGAAGAAACAAAGTATAATTTCACAGCCAATTTTGTCATGCACATTTGGATTCGGCACCATAGGTTCTTGCAAGAAATAAAGAAAGCTAGTAGGACAGCCGTTTTATTAGCCGTTTGCCTTTCAACTTACCGATGCGAAGCATTTTAACAATATGTCGTGGACATGATATGCATTCCTATATCGTCAATAGAGTATGGTTAGCAGCCTGCTGAGCTATGTGAATAGTTCCCCGTAGTAGTGTGGTCGGTTGAGCTATGTGAATGGTTCCCCGTTGTAGTGTGGTCGGTTGAGCTATGTGAATAGTTCCCCGTTGTAGTGTGGTCGGTTGAGCTATATGAATAGTTCCCGGTGTGGCGTTGCCGTCTGGAGTAATCCATGCCATGCTGCTGGTGACCGACAGGGTGTGTTTAGTACTGTGGTGTCCGGTAGAGTATGTTTAGTACTGTTGTGACCGGAAGTGTGCTTAATACAGTGGTGACCGGCAGGGTGTTTTAGTACTGTGGTGACCGACAGGGTATGTTTAGTACTGTTGTGACCGGCAGAGTGTGCTTAATACGGTGGTGACCGGCAGGGTGTTTTAGTACTGCGGTGACCGGCAGGGTGTTTTAGTACTGTGGTGACCGACAGGGTATGTTTAGTACTGTTGTGACCGGAAGAGTGTGCTTAGTACTGTGGTGACCGACAGGGTGTGTTTAGTGTCGACGAGACCCGGCGTATTTTGAAGGCCGGCAAACAGCAAAGACTCCTAATCAACTTCCACGGCGAAGAGCTCCACAGACTACACTCGGCTGAGGTAATTACCATCGGTGACAGCGCTCGTGCTCAGAGCTTTAGATGCACCAGATGATCATGCGTGTACTGAGCTACTTAGGTGCGCTAGGTGAATCCGTTCGTGCTCAGAACCCAGAGGCACCATCGGTCGCCCCTGCTCCTCTGTGGCCACTCACGTTGCATCAAGTTCTGCCGTTTTCGATGGGAGCAGGCAGCATATCGCCACTGAGACTTGTTCCAGATGGGTGCGGAACTGGGCGCCACGGCCATCAGCCACCTGGAGCACGTGTCGCCGGAGGGCATCTGCGCGATGGCGGCGGCCGGCACCGTGGCCGTCATTCTCCCGACCACCGCGTACATGCTCCGCCTGGCGGCGCCACCGGTGCGCGACATGATCAAAGGTGGCGTTGCTGTCGCCCTAGGAACTGACTTCAACCCGAACGCCTACTGTCTGTCAATGGTGAGTGCCAGGAGGTTGTTCACATATTGAAGTTGGTTTTTGTTTTGTAGGATGCTTAGTGGATAGATGCAAATAGTAGATAGATAGATAGATAGATAGATTCTTAGAAGATGCTTTGTAGGATACTTGGAATTGCACCAGATGTCTAATGTTTTCGAGCATGTTTGTTTTTGTCTTCGTACCCCGCAGGTTGCATCATGCCGCTTCTGATCGCCACACTCACAACATTGAACACGATAAGCTGGTATAGGAACACCATCTGCGCCATGTTGACATCGCATCCACGAACACATGCCGTCTCACATGGAGAGCGCGGGGCTGCATGCAGCCCAGTGCGCAAATGTAAGCAGTTGCAGAGGAAATAGACGATCACATATTTTCAATCGCATCCATAAATGTTGCGGTGAACAAGATAATTCCAAATATTCATGAAACACGATGAAGCACAAACTGGCCTGTATTAACTGGGGAAGTATTTCATGCCGGACCCTTCATCGTTGTATGGGCATAGCCACGATTTGAAAATTGGGCACATGAGTTTGACTGAAGCAAGGCTTGCAACCCAGGAAACTGAAATTAGCATTAGCCATTCCAGAAGATTAGAGAGGATATATACTTTCTTGCCCCGTCCCCTGGTGATTGAACCGATGCTTCATTGGACGGATTGGGAATTTCTGATAATTAATGTGCTGGTGGGGTTGGTTGGTTATTGGTTTCACGACACATCGACTGTTGAGTCATGTAGCGTCGCCAATCTCTCATGCCGATTGACCGCAGGCGAACAGTAGCGACAGGCGAGACTCGAACCCACAATCTTTCGATTGTGAGACGGGCAACTCACCCCTAGGCTACTCATCTCCTGTGCTGGTGGGGTGAGGGGGGGGGGGGGCAGCAGACATTTGTATTGCACCTTGATCATTCTTCAGTCAATGTCTAAGATGCAATGTCACAGATCAATTATTCAATTTGGGCAACACTAGCAGGAGCGGGCAGGTTATAAGTATACACAGTTCTAGGACTTGTCTCATTTGGTCTAAGGCGTTGCATAGATAAAACGGTCTACCAAACCTCAAGTGCAACTCCATCCATTTTGTGAAAATTACATATACTTATGCAACGGCTGAAACCGCACCTTACTACAGCGTTGTTATGCAGGCCCTTACAACTGTAGCGCTCATGGCCCAGCACGATCTCGAAATCCAGGACTCATGGCTCTTGCAATACGCAAAATGATGGCAAATCACAGACAACGCAGGATTCTGCTATCCTTGAATAACACACATGGCTACTTAAAAGTGCCAACACTTTCCGGTTCCGAAAACTTCGCGCTTTCCACGCAGAAATAATCACGTTCGCGACGACAAAACTGGCGTTGTGCCACGGATGAGCGACGGCTGACACGCAATAGCTGACGAAATAGTTGCCCGGCTCTGCCGAGTTGATGATGTTGAAAAAAAATTACCTTAATCGGGAGTAGCGCGTGAAGTTTTCTCTCTTCCGCATTTGTCGGATACCTCTTTCGTTGTTCAAAGACCCAACAGCGAGGTGATGCAACCACTCGATGAGCTCGGTTCCAACCTCCTTGCTGGGAGTGCATCCAAACCTTCAAGTGCGGATAGGATAGTTGCACGCGGGCAACTGAAATAGTAATTGCAATACCCATAAGCTTCAACCCGAGCACGTCGAATAACCTCACGTGCATCACTCGCTGTTTTTGGATAAGCCAGGAATTTTCGCGTTAAATTGTTTTCAGTGCATGCAACATCATGCAACAAATTGGGACCAATCGCAACACTGCGTTGCTAGCACGCCGTGATGGTGCTAGTACGACTGCGGCGGACATGCACAGGTATCGGTGGCGCCATGTGACGCACGGCACCGTTGTGTGACACCTGACAGGTGTCTACGGTTAGAAAACGTCTGCGCTAGGCGGTAGTCGCAAACTGCGTAACTACACGCATGTATCGTGTAGATTTGCTTTACGGTGTGCTGCCTCCATGTCTTTCCAAGCCCCGAGTCCTCAAAGTCTCTCCATCACGAGTTGACTCTCCATGACCCTCGGCGACTCTGTTGGTTGACTGTTCCTGTGATCGGTTGACCAGATGATTGGCCTCGGGTAGTTGTGTGCGGGGGAGGGGAGGCGGGCTGCCGACGCCCGTGACGAGGACACCTACCTCTGCCGTCGGCCTGCCGCAGCCGATGGTCATGCATCTGGCCTGCGTGAACCTGCGGATGACGATGCCGGAGGCGCTGGCGGCCGCCACCATCAACGCGGCCGCGTCGCTGGGCCGCGCCGCCACCCACGGCTCCCTGGAGGTCGGCAAGCAGGCCGACCTGCTGCTGCTGGACGTTCCCAGGTCAGACTGCCGGGTCAGCGGCCCGGCAGGTGGCCGGCGCGGCGGCGAAACCCACTAGCGTGGCGAGTTTGACAGTCATCTAGTTTTTGCCTAGCAAACACATGGTCAAGCCTAGGCTGATGCCAAGAGTAGCAATCCATCCACATCACTAGTCTTTCCTGTTCTGATCTACCGTCTGTCATATTACGATGACCTCATTATGCCCTCCATCCCCCACCATTTGTTTGCCCAATGGGTCCCAAATTGCTCCCGCGAGGGATCCAAGAGCTCTAGAGCGTTTACATGAATACAAGAGACACCTTTCGATAAAAAGTGTATCCAGGTCATCTAAGGTTTATGTTTCAATGGCGTATGACTATGGTGGGTGGCGATATTAGTGGTGCTGTACTGCGGTATTGTGCCAATATGTGGCACAGCTCACCAGATGGCATGCTAAAGATCGTGACGTCGGAAGCTGTTATGACGAAGAAAATACAGGCACAATTTTCTTCCACTCCATGTCTTTCTGTATCACTTTCTCAGGGGCTCGACGCGATTTGTCGGGTACTTCCGAGAGTTTTCGAGGCCCCGCTGTATTTATTTGTGACCTCTGACACAAATTCTTGGTAGCCGATAAAAATGTTTGATACAGCACAATTATTTGGTTGACCGGCGTGATTGTCGGGCCCCGGCGCGAGTTTGCGGGGCGCCGCTGTATTTATGTGGTGCCACCGATGCGAATTTGCTACGTTTAAACGGGAATATTTTGGGGCACAGGGGAAATATTTAGGGCTCCAGCGCGATTTTTTATGGCCTTGCCGCAATTTTTGGGCCCATCACCTCTCAGGGAAGCTTCCCCTCCCCTCCCTTGGATCCGCCACTGGTGTCGACTTTGTAGGCTCATTGAAGAAAAAAATTTAGAACGTTAATCTGATATTCGTTTCTGGATATGCATGTTGAAATCGAACAATAGATTCACCTAAGTAGGTACTGCGGATCCACCTGTGGATCGCCCTCAGTAATCAGGCATTCACCCACGGACAATTTCAGCTGGGAACATCTCATCTACCAGTTCGGCGAGGCGTCCAACATAATCAGCCACGTCGTCAAAAACGGTGTGGTGGTGCGTAGTCGTGGCAACTCGACGTTTACCGCTACCGGGAGACGCGCCCAGTTCTGACCTGTGATTGGTCGGCGGCGGCCAGCGGCGAGAAAGCGCGTGCAAGTCGGAGCACCACCAGTACGCAGGTGCTGCGGCCCTGATTGGTTGGTGGGTTGTCAGACTCGGCTGTCAGCGCAGCAATGACCCGAAATCGGTGGCTGTTACTGTTTGATGAGGGAATGACGTGGAAATGTGTTTGGTGTTCGTGTGGCTCAGCACTGGTGGTGGCGCGGCGATAGCGCGAGGCCATCACCCCTGGTCAGACACGATGGGCCTGCGCCACTGCTCGGTAGCTCAGTTCGGGTAGCGAGCGCGGAAGTGCATAGCTACGGTGTGCATCCATTTGGAGATGTGTGTGTGTGTGTGGCTTGGGCCGCTGTGTGTCTTAAGCTCAACTTTGGAAGTGAAGTATGATTTTCTACACTCTTATGTGAATAATCCGTACAAGATATGATTGGTACGCATTCTTCGTGGTAAAAAAAACGCAGTCTAAATACAATTTACGGATCACGTATGCGAATTTTTAACGGGTGACGTTATGCATATTTTTCATAGTATTCAAGCTCGACCAATAATTGTTAACGCGGTTCCAGTAAGTGCACAGCAACAACGCTAGTACCAATAACTATACATATCCGTGCCAGTAACGACATTGACATTGTCTGGCGCATGGGCGTTGGAGCGGCCTAAAACGTGGGGACCAAAGCCGATTTACATGCCAATTTGTTCCGTGAATGCCGTAGATTAATGGTTAAGATCCGAGAAAGGTCGCTCAGCGTTGTGTTGGCCTCCAACGACAGCGTATAGGAGGCTGGAAATATGATGGCACAGGCCGGGCGAGACAGTGCCGAGACTTATCAGCCGCCTCCAACGACTACGTCCATAGTGTTTTCTCCGAGTTGTGGTGACGTGCTTTTCAGCAGTTTTTAGATTAGCCTGACATATTGTTCCTGATAGATTACGCTGATATCAACGAAGTCAGGCTCAACACATATTGCACTGGCAGAAGTAATTGTGAAGGGTTTTCAATTGGACCCATGCAATATTGATATCGTCTGCCTCGTCTTCCGCCTCAGGGTGAAACCAGCGTGCAAACATTGACAGGAGGCCGTTTTTATTTCCACCTGGTTTCAGAGAACATACCTGGCATCGGCGACGCAGCCATTGGACGGGCGCTGGGCACGTGCCCCTTCATTGGCGCAAAGGGTACCCGGAAGGGCCGCTTGGCAATATCCTCGTTGTCTTTTCCGGCAGATCGCGTTGAAAAAACTACCACGATCGTGTTGCTTTGCTTAATTAACATTTCACATTAACATTAACATTAATTAACATTAAGATAATTTTTGTGCATTCTTTTAACTGTGCACAATCGGGTGACAGCAGCACTTTTAGGAATGCAGCCGGGACATAATTTGGTGAGTTCCACGGTGCCGGCTGGGAACGGTATGAGAGCTGTTGTTGCTCTCACATTAGTTCCAATTATGCCGTATTCTTAATGGTGCCACGAAGGATATTAGTGGAAAAGAAATAAAGGCGGCAAGTTACAATCGGAGCGAAGATAATCCGAAAAAGTGTGCACGTTGTATGATGTGCGTATGTGTGTGCGCGCGTGTGTGTGTGGGGTGTGCGTCCAGCTGGGGAACGCGGCATGTTGCTCAGGCGCTCTCTGCACTGAGTTGGCTTGCCGACAACAGATGTCCCAACTGTTCAGATTGTCCTCTGTGCTCTCCAACTCTGTCTGGAAATAACATTATTAACGACAGCAGAACACGATGCAAATCGCGGCAGTGCTTGCCACCCACGCAATTGCACGTTGAGAGAATGGACTACATCAATTAAGAAAAGACGGGGGACACCATTTCGGGGGCAAATCACATTTCTGTTGCGATTACTGAGAGAAAAACTATTTCCATGCTGCAAAAATCACAAAGGAGAAATTGAAATTGCCCTCTCCAACGGCAGAAATCTACTCATTGGTGGAGGCATGCCAACATTGTGAACCGTGGATTGGTCTACACTGAGCCTCGCTCGCGCTCCTCGACATCTTGTGATGTCGGTGGAGATGAGCAGTGTATGGGGAAGCCCTAGCGATGTAGGTGACTGGGGAAGCCCCAGTGATGGAGGTGACTGGAGAAGCTTCAGCGATGGAGGTGACTGGGGAAGCCCCAACGGTGTAGGTGCCTGGGGAAGCCCCAGCGGTTCATATGTCTGGGGAAGAATAAGCGATGGAAAGTCCGGGGAGGCCCCAGCGGTGGGTATGTCTTGGAAAGCTTCAGCGGTGGAGGTGTCTGGAGAAGTCCCAACGGTAGAGGTGTCTGAGGAAGCTCCAGCGGTGAAGATTTCTGGGGAAGCCCCAGCGATGGAGGTGTCTGGAGAAGTCCCAACGGTAGAGGTGTCTGAGGAAGCTCCAGCGGTGAAGATTTCTGGGAAATTTCCGGCGGTAGATGTGTCTGTGGAAGTATCAGCGGTGGAGATGCGCCGCCAGCGTCTCGGCGGCGCGACCGACGGCTGACGGCCGACTGCCGGCCGTCGACGGGCCTCGCCAGTCTCGTGTCGACCTCTCGCCGGGCACGACGGCGGCAGTCGCTGACGCGGGCGGCGTCGGGAGCTGACCTCAGGTAAGCCGGGGTTGTCACAGGGGAACCAGGGCTGTCACACGGCACCCGAGGCTGTCACAAGACAGCCGAGGCTGTCACAGGAGAGCCGAGCCTGTCACATGGCAGCCGGGGCTGTCACAAGGGAGCCGAGGCTGTTACAGGGAGTCGGGGCTGTCACAGGGGAGTCGGGGCTGTCACAAGGGAGTCGGGGTTGTCACAAGGGAGCCGGAATTATCACAGGGGAGCCGGGCTGTCACAAGGGAGCCAAAACTGTCACAGGGGAGCCTGGGCTGTCACAGGGAGCCGGGGCTGTCACAGATAAGCCGGGGCTGTCACAGGGGAGCCGGGGTGTCACAGGGGAGCCGGGGCTGTCATAAGGGGGCCGGAATTGTCACACAGAAGCCGAGCTGTCACAAGGGAGCCGGAACTGTCACAAGGGAGCCGTGGTCGTTAATTCGTGGCCATTTCAACAAACCGTCTGTGTTTTCGTCCGCGTATGATAGGTTTCTTTTTTTCATCCACCATAGTTGCAGCTTTATTAAGGCAAGAGAACCATAAAACTAGAAGCACACAAGCAGGATCAAAAAGGCGCAATAAGACCTTGTAGATCAGGCTGGGGCCCCAAAATTCACATCGAATCCACACAAGTCGCAACTACCTTCCAAAAAAATTAATGTGGACACAGATTGTCACTCTGAGACCACAAAATTGCGTCCAAACCCCCCAAAAGTGCGTCAGGCCCCCGAAAAGAAGCATTTCGGGCCACCGAAAGCCCGAAGAATCGCGCCGGGATCACACAGTATCGCGCAGAGGCTTACACAAAGATACTGAACTCGACGCCAAAGATCAGAAATGAATTCCATCAGATCGGCCCGAGCACCGAAAACTTAAGACGAACAGGTTCCGAAAGAAAGTTTTCCGAATGACCTTTCCACTCTGAAGTTTGCTATCTATAGCAAGCCTATAGGCTTAAAACACGTTGAGCAGCCGCAGTGGCCTGCCAAAGATTAAAATGTCCTGCTACCTCCTGGGCTACCTTCGGGACTACCTTCCTGGGAGCCTCTCCTGAACGGGCGGGCTCCCAAGAATGTCACGCCGGCGTCCCTAAAGATCGCTCTGGTGCCCATAAACTCGCTTATGAAGTGCAGCGAATATTGACAAACTCGAACCAGACCGGCAAAAATTGCACTGTGGCCCCAGAAAATCACTCTCCGGCCGAGCTAAGTAAACACGTTCAGGGAACTCGCGCCGAGCCCTCTCCTCCCCTCCTCCCCAACATATCGAACTTGGGACCCAAAATTTCCGTCGGTAATCCCGAGAAATATAATCGGTGCATGAAAAATGCAAAAATGACAAATGCCCCACATGGCTCGCAAAAATTGGCAAAATTCGCACAAAGTAAGCACAGCCTGGCACAAAAAGTCGAATTGGGACCCGACAGAAATCAAGACTGAGCCATCCAAAATAAGGAAGGATTCCGAAAAATAAATGTCGAAGCCAGGAAGATAGTTCTTGAGTCCCAAGCAACCACCAGGTGCCTGAACAATCGTTTACGGTCCGGAGACAAACGTACCGGTGCTCATCAAATCGCGGCGGGACGCTAAACAAGGAGTAGTCGTCTTCACCAATGGCATCAAATCCATGGAGTGTCATGATTATTCTAGTATTCGAATCCTACGTTTGTGTGTTGGTGACTTGGTTTACATATGCATATTTACTGAGCGATTAAGATTAAAGGAGCACTATAAAAGTCAGGATGGACATCTCAAATATATAGAAAATGAACTCGACCGTTTTGTTCGGCCTCAGCTAGTCATAATTGTTTTCCCACCTACCCCATCCACGATCTGCTACTGCGTGGCAATAAATCTGTGGAATATTTGCCTGGCAACAAATCTCCATCTCTCATAATTAGACAAGCTTAGTAACACCAATCGTAGCTGAAATGTCACTTCAATGAAATGGAAGATCAGATTCTGAATTTATGACGGTTTCGTACTCGTCCTTTTAATAACCAGGTGAGCATGGAAGACATTGTTGTCACGCTCACCACTCGATCTGTCTTCAAGTCGAGCTGCGATGCAATATCAGTGACGTTCTCGGCAACATGTGTCTGCATTGGCAGGTCCTGTCTGACAAGCAATAACAGCGACGTTCTCTGCAACACATACTTATATTAACAAGTACCGCCTGTCGTGCAATAACAGCGACGTTCTCGGCAGCACATATTTATATTGACAAGTCCCTCCCGCTATGCAACTAGATTCACACCAACATGCAAGCAATTAACCTCTCAATCGGGTCTAAACAGAATTAATCCAGAGCCGGCAAATCTATGCTAACCTAACCTAACCGGACCTAACGTCACTTTTCCCCGATTTCCAACAACAAACCCAGTCGTGAAAAAAACGAACATAGGCAGCATGAAACAGCCAGATGCAGACAACCGAATTCGCAACATATACCATGGATGCTACGTTAGACGCTAATGGGCGCTAAATGACCTTGTAGTCGGCGCGCCCTTAAGCCCAAATAATCAATCAATCAAACTACGTTAGACGCTGCGCAAGACGCTACGCTAGACGCTACGCTAGACGCTACGCTAGACGCTACGCTAGACGCTACGCTAGACGCTACGCTAGACGCTACGCTAGACGCTACGCTAGACGCTACGCTAGACGCTACGCTAGACGCTACGCTAGACGCTACGCTAGACGCTACGCTAGACGCTACGCTAGACGTTAAGCGTTACGCTAAACGTTACTCTAAGTGCTACTCTCAACGATACTCTAAACGCTACTCTAAACGCTATGCTAAACGTTACAGGCACTACGCTAGACGCTGCATACAACTATAAACTCAAGGTGACACTACGTACAAGCACACCTGTTGAATGCTGCACCAGGGTGGGCCTAGTTAAGTATTGTCGCCAAGTGGCATCAGTGCAAGTGTGCCTGGTGAATGCTGCGTACAACCTAACCCAACCTAACCCAACATAGCCCAACCTAACCCAACCTAACGTTCTTCGTCCGAAAACCATGCCCACATCTCACGATCCAGACCAAACCAGCACTCTCCAGGCTGCTGAGCCACGCCGGAATCAGACCACGCCCTCCCATCACGAGCCCATCCAGTCAATCGAACCGTACCTCAGCAGTGCACTGGCTCGCACATAGCTGTCAAGCCTGTCGAGGAAACCGTGTCCTTCATCGTGTCAACGCTTACTGGCCAACGAAGCAATTCTTGTTCTGCTTCTTAGCCAATCCTGACAATGAAGCCATTGCCAACAAAACCCTCATAATCAAACCCCAACCCCGAGCCCAGAGCGGAGCCCTCCTCCGCATCACCACATTGTGTGGTGGATCCGTTACTATTACACTCTACTCGAATCGCAACACCAGCGGACCTCCGTCGAAATTCTCGTCGGAGCTTCGCTTCATGTTTTGGGCAGATATCCAAAAGGGACTCGGGCCGGAAGGGGGTCAACCACGATTGCCGCATTACATCCTTCGAAGATGGTCAAAACGTGACAAGAACCTCGTCGTCTTTGCTTTCAACTCTGCCACTCTTTTCAAGACCCTTCTCGCGGGATACCTACGCCACCAAGATACCTACGCGCTGTCTTCATTGTCAACCCTCTCCGCTGTTTTAACCCGTCACGTCTCGGTGGGGGTCTTCAATCGCCCCCTCAAGTTTTTTTCGCGGATAGCGGACGAACGGCGCGGGGCAGCGCGCCCAAATTTGGCATAACTTTTCCCACATCAATTTGATATGCTGATTAATTTGTAGATCAGGTCATCTAGGGTCAACGAGTTAGTCAAGGTCAAGTGAGGTCACATCGAACAAAGTTCAACCAGTCGTCACGCTTTAACGGATACAAATATTTTAATGAAACTTTCAGCGTTTGCTTATCTTTACGGATGCAATAAAACGTACGAGTGGAATTTTTCTCTTTTTTCGTTTTTGACTACATATAAATTTTGCGTATTTCTCAAATTTCAGTTCAAATACAGGATTCTGGCTAAAGCAAGCATTTTTTATTAGAGCAAGCTGACTTCCAACAACGTTTCTCGGTCTGCTCTACCCATTGGAAAAGGGAAATTAAAGAAAACTTGAAAACTCAAAATTTGGAAATTTCAACTCATTTTTGTTTGGGGGGGGGGGCGAAAAAATAGTTATAGAACTGGTCGATTTCGCTGTCCTTTTCTCATTCCAAATAAACTTTGATTTTTTATACATCCTCCAAAATGAACTCCCCAGAGTCAAAAACATAATGTAAGTCGTGAAAAGTCGTGAAAATCTAGCTCCCCTGGTGACGTCACTTTTGGGGGAACATTGTTTTGGAGGGTAGACCCGGGCCCTACTCGTCGAGCGCATTCCGATGATACCTTTTTCGTATTCGTGCGATACTTAGTTTCGATTTTATAGGGGGCTCTTCAGCCCCCACCCCCACCCAGAGACAGGGTGTGAGGATTTGACCGGAAGGACGGCGCGGGTTAATTACCAGCACTTCGGCTACGGCAGTAGGTCGTAGACGTATCGCCAACGAGCCAGATGATCCAAGTGCGGTAAGGCGCCTCATCCAGAATGCACCTGTTCTAAATAAACGCACTGCCTTAACATGCAATAGCCGCGACGTTCTCGGCAGCACGTATCTGTATTGGCGGATCCCGTCAGTCATGCAAAATACGCAAACCCGTCCGCCAACGAATGCAGCCAATGCAGAAGAAAAGGAGAAATGACAACATTTTTAATTTTACTGTAGCTCTTAGAATTAGTCTCACATTCATGTTTAGTTATTGCCAATGGACGCTAAAGTAATAGTGCTTCCATTTGTGGAGTAATGAGGTTGAATTGCAAAAGGATTGGCACACCCAGTGCATCCGAACTTCGAGCAGGCATTCTTAGCCAATTACTGCTATTTATCGTCATTCGACACCAAAGTAATAGTGCTATAAACTGCTGGCTAATGAAGGGTCATTTAATAAATATATACATACATATATACATACATACATATAGATATGTATATATGTATATATATATATATATATATATATATATATATATATATATATATATATATATATATATATATATATATATATATATATATATATATATACGTGTATGCAGAGCTACTGAAGTGGGGAGGGACTTTTGGAGGAAGAATTCGCTTTGAAATTAATTCAATTTGTCATAATCAAGGCGTATTCGAGTGATGTGAACACATGTCAGGATAAATGTATACTGGAGGGAATGTTTGTTCTTTCACATGATGAAATTATTCCAATGGTTTCGAGTTGAATTTGTCCACCCAGTCTCGTGCCCGGATTGCCGCACGACAGTGCCGCATTACACAACCTTACGCTGTTGATGATTTGCAGATGCTTACATCGACTGGACATCCTCTCCTTGAGTTCTGCCAGCAGCAGCAGCATCCATGGAAGCAGGAATGAAGCTATCTAACGCACCGAAGACAATGTTGGCGTATGCTTGCATTCTTTTGCTCCTCGGTAAGTAGACGTCTTTGATTGGTTGGTGCTGTTTTGCAAGGAACCTTAAGTTTTTGAAAAGAAAAGAAACACAGATAATCGCATTTTTTTAAATCTGCAGCAGACCAGCCCTTTCCTCATCAATGGTAGTCATCTAATCAACCCTACTCAACAGAACAGGGTTTGATGCCGAGAGATCTACCCGCTAACACATAGCCTTGTGACCTCCAGAAACAGTGTGAAGCGTAGCATCACTTGGCACCTACTCTGACCTCGGTCTATCTTGCCCAATGGAGAATCGGATGCTTCGATTTCCACAATGTGCATGCAATTGCATTGCAATACAAATTGTGCTCTTCATGCGAAATTTCGAAATACCGACTGAAACTTAACCGATGTTTTGTCCAGCAGTGTTTTTTTTTCTTGCCCACTCTATACAGTAATCTGTTTCTGTGGCAGTCCTGAATATGCATGTTTGACGGACTTCTCGTGGCGAACACCTGGCCAGTTTATGCCTCGCGCACCCATTTCTGGACGTAAATCTGGAAGGTTTTTGTTATCGTAGAAACGGTTGTTTCTGCCTGTTTACTTCACTGTTATTGTGTTTCAGAAGACTGATTTTTTCCGGTTTATGCTTATTTTATCAGACTGTGTCATTCTTTTGCAGTAGATGGTTCACTCTTCTAGCTCAAATCATGACGGGACAAACTCAAATGACTTTTCATACCGGTATAAGTCGTCATCACTTATACTAGTATACTAGCAAAATATATATATATATATATATATTATGCTAGTATAATATATATTATAAAATTAGCAGAATATATATATATATATATATATATATATATATATATATATATATATATACATATATATATACTATACAAGCATAGCAATATGATATGCTTATATAAGTCTACTGGTATAAGGCGCCATTGGGGCAATGGACTTGCGAGGGTAAGAGGCCCACTACCGACTGCTCCCGTGTGCAGCCACACGATCGGTCATCATAGCCACACGATCGGTCATCACAGGCACACGATCGGTCATCACAGGCACACGATCGGTCATCACAGGCAGGCACACGATCTACAGGCACACAGATAGGCACACGATCGGTCACAAAAATCCATGTGTTTTCCTCAAATCATGTAAAATATTAAAAATTAAATATAGTTACGTCACTGGGCTTCTTCAGCTCAAGAAGCTGCACACTAAGCAAACCCAATTGTAACACAAACTTGGTCAAGGAACGAAATGTGTTAACAATGATATCTACTTGCTCAAACTTATTTCAAAATGATCATACAGCTGCTAAAAACAACAAATGAATTTATTTCCCATTGGTCTTTTTGAGCTCAAGCACACATTTATTAGATACAATTGTGAAACTTGCTCGATAAAGGAAGCAATGCGTTCATCAGTAATCGCTTGTTTTTTACATCTATACAGCTTGGATTACCTTGCATAATGGTCGTACCATATCAAATTTAATATCGTAGCTATTTCATCAACAACATTCGTCAAACTAATGCAGAGCTGCTGCATACTTGCCCCATGAAAAGTGAGTGTTTGGGTTGTCCAGCCGAGGGGGGTGTTCCGTCCCACTGCAGTGGCAAATCGTCCCCTTAACTTTAAATCGCAAATCTCTTTTTGCCATGATCACAGTCAAATTCTGGACTTCTGTAGCTGCAAACACCAGACAAAACAAAGCGTCATATCGAGCTAACCCTTGGATGCAAGAAGTGCGCATGATATGGTTGGAAAAAACTTGAATTATTCATTGAAGGAAGCTGTTGAGGCGGGACGTTTTCTAGAAATTCAGCGAAGTGCATAGTTCCTCTTAGTTTGCTCTTTAT
Source organism: Imbricaverruca yamaguchii (assembly GCA_034440575.1). NCBI lineage: Eukaryota > Metazoa > Arthropoda > Thecostraca > Neoverrucidae > Imbricaverruca > Imbricaverruca yamaguchii. The sequence continues at coordinate 3,465,867 of JAOTOL010001644.1, read as the reverse complement.
TGGCAATAAATCCATGCAGGTTCTGTTCTTTGTACGCGATTCTTATACGTTGTTGTAACCGTGCTTGCCTTGGTGTGAGGCGTGCACTGCAGAAGGTCTGACATTCGGCCCAGGCTAACCGGTCGATTGTGCACGTAAAAAGGTAATGAATGACGTCACTGGAGATCCAGCAAGCTATCATGTACACGCTGGCACTGATTTGGCGACTGCACCACGCAGGCGGTGAATGAATGCCCGAATTAAATATATTTGAGAGGCCATGCCACCTCTCATATGGTTGACCAACCGGATTATATATTCCGGCAGACTCTTTTAAACACATTTAGCAGTGTGCGATATTAACCAGGCACCGCCGACAGCCGGGGATGGCTCATAGTGGTGTTCTGAGTAGTTCTGAGTAGCTCGGAGTCGCACTAGTCACATCAGCCTCCTCGGTAGCCCACGGCCGACTCTGCGTGTCGCAGGACGTCGTCGCACCACCAACGCATGGCTCTGGTTTCGTTCGAGAAACGACAGCGCCAATTGGATTGTGTCGTGTCGCGATGTGCGGAGTGGCTGGCGCAGCTCAGTACGGCGACTAACTGGAGCGTGAGCAGCCAGCACTCACCAGAAGTGTGTGGAGTGGCTGGCGCAGCCCAGTACGGCGACTAACTGGAGCGTGGGTAGCCAGCACTCATCAGGCGCCACCATCACTTGTCAAGTCTTCAACCAGGTATCGTCATCACTGTTCAAGTCATCAACAGGTACCATCATCAACGGCCAGACCAGGCCAGGAGTAATTATCGCCTGAGGACGGGGGCGCTGCGACGCACTACTTGCCAGCTTATTGCGTCGTGCGGAGACAGCCGACGTACGACTGTCGCCTTGGATGTCAGGACGTAGGCGAGCACTGCAGGCGCGGGCGAGCATTGCAGAAGTGCTCGCCAGCACCCACAGCCCGGCAACAGCCGACCGAGGAGCAGTGAAGTGGACAGCATCGGTGGACTGAAATTGGTCGGCGGAATGGCCTGGGTAGTGGTGGATTGAAGGTGCAGCAGAGTTGACAGCATAGGGGCGGACTGAGGGGCAGCGCTACATTCTCCCGTGCTGTAGCTGATGCAACTGTGACGTACTGGCTCACGCGCTCGGACGGCCATCGCAGGCGGATGTGCATGGAGACGAAGTCGGGCTGTGATGGCCGGCGAGCCTGGGCCCGGTCTGAAGCGCCTGTGTAATGCTGAGCCGAGAGGCAGCCGGGCCCAGGTGGGCTTCCAACGCCACGTCCACCAGCCTGACCGTCCCGCCTCTGCAGAAGCAGCGTGGAGGCGGCTGCAGGCCCTTCTGTAATGAGCCCAGCTCCGGTGTCAGAAAGGTCGGCGCTTCTGGTACATTATCGAGCATTTCGCGCCACTGGTATGCATATGCCCGGTGCTGGTGTGGAAGCTCATCAGCTCCGAAAGCACCATTCACTATGGATTGGATGTTCGTTTGGGAATATGAATATTGTTTCTGATACAACTTGCGGTACGCAGCGCAACAGCAATGGCAGTGTCGTCCGCCGCACAACGAAGTGGAGAGCGAACCTCTTTGGTTGTCATAGCGCAGCGGGTCAGATGGGAGAGCTGAGAGCTGCATGCAGCACGCATTAGCAGGGCTCGCAATGTGTCCGCAGTGATTTGGCGATGCAACCAATCGAGTTAAGTGGCATGCAAGTTGGTGCTAGCGCAGCCATCACTTCACGAGAAGCACCGCGCGAGAAGCACTCGCGCTACCTTTTGCTGCAAGCACGGCTATTCGCGAAGCGAGTTTCAGAAGCTTTACGAGTGGACATTTCAAGTTGAGTAGCTTGGTCACGTATCATCGTAGCACCGCGCGGCCTGATCAGTTGCAAACAGTTGGCCCGAAACGAGCGCGTTGTTGACCTGAGACCTCAGGCGGCCCCGTTAACTCGGCTGGTTAGAGCGTTGGTCCGTCCGCATTGGCCACTCTGCCGTACCAAAACAAGACCCGAGTCGCTTCACCCCCCGGCTGGGAGAATCAGCTGGTAAGTTGTCCGACATGCCGGACACGTGGAATCTGGCTGTGCTTGTGCATTCATGTTAAGCTCTCGGTCAAAACCATGCCGTCAAACTGGACTTCCCAGCTTATGTGATAGGACTAGAGTTGAAGAAACTAGTCCCTGTGACATAGGCGATAAAGCCATCCCAGTAAATATTCGGACTAATATTCTCTTAAAATGAAAGTATGAAAATATATTGTCTGCAATGTCGGTTTTACAGCAAATACGAGGTGTTTGGCCCTGGTCTCCCCGCAAGGTAAAAAAGACTGATCCCATCATAATGGTTCCTCTCAAGTACAGCGAAAACCAAACTTATCAATTCCCAGATTCGTATTTTTCCAGGAGTCTGCCGCGTACCGAAGCCGTCGGATCTTTGTTGGGAACATGACATGAACCAAAGACCTCGTTGTTGCGGGCTATTTGGTTCACGAAGGTCTCTCTTTGGACGAATAATTTAGTTTTGTTCGTCACGCGAAGCGAAGATTATCAAGTGACGCAAAAACCCGAGCCCAAAGGAATGGCTAATATGCGCCTGGACACAAAGCCAGCATATTTCGGTCACTTCATGATCATCGTGTTTCATCAACACCAGCCCATATATTACAGGATGCACAAGAAGATGTGTCATCACTCCTTGTTGCTAAAGCAACTGTTGATACGATATTATCAATAGTTGCTCTTGTCATATAAGACCGACCAAGTATCCATATAAACGTCATTTGAACAAACCGTCAATTTTCGCGAGACGGTTGAAGTTTGCTCTAATCCCAGCTGAAGGTGACAATCCATGGTAGCTGTTTACAGAACTAAGTACGCCATAGGATATGAAGGCGAGCAACATGCTACCGGCTATAACAAGAACCATGTATGTGAAGACAATGCGCCCTATCTGGCCTCCCCATGCACGACAGCACCATTTCACCCATTAGCTCACGCCTGACACACTCAGATTTCACCAGTAGTTTTACAAACATGCAATCGGGTCCAGATTTCACCAGTAGTTTCACAAACAGTCAGGTCCAGATTCCACCAGTAGACTCAAAACCATGCAGTCGGGTGAGGCGTCATGACGCCATGGCAAGGTCGTCGCCAGCTAGGGAAGTAAGCTGTGGCTGATACTCTTAGGGACTCTGTCCAGCCTCCCGCCCCTTAAAAAAAACACCTAGGCATCAACCGCTAAAGCGGAGATATCTTTTGATCCTCCTGCCCGTCTGATCTCCCCTCTCCTCTGACGATCCCCTCCCCACCCCTCCCAACCGAAATGAATATGTCTTTGGACCGACAATCGCCCCTGGGTAACAGTATCAGTCACCACCGTTTTTAGTGCTGACCCATGTCCTTCGTATGCATCATGCGCCATTGCTAAACTCGCGGTGGGTAATCCGCTAGGCGGTGTTTACTTGAAATACAGACGAAATTAAAAGCGGAGTAGTATTGTCTGAAGTCTAAATATTAATGGGAAATAAAACCGATTTGGAGGTAAGACACGCCCGTGAGATATTCGGTTCAGTATCCCTGCGGTCGGCCAGGTGCACGAGTGTAGGGAGTGCATCACCATTTGTTGTGGCACCTCCGGATCCAGGAATCTGATTGCGATTTATAGCCGGGAGATCAGTTGGCGCACAGAGTCCGCCTGCCAGTCACCCTTGCGTACCACTTGCTCCGAGAATACTCAACCTCTCCTCAATTGGTCGAATCTGAAACAGTTGGGTGGGCTGTCTGACTTGCTCACGCTGTTCGTGTTCTATTCTTCGACGATACGGATGCTCTCACCAGCGTAGTGAGCCGTGGCCAGGTCAAGTCACAGAATATTGTCCCCACCGAGCTACTTAAAAGGCAAAGACGGAGATGAAGTGGTCGTGGCACACTTTTCCTGGTGCATATAACTTGCCACCAGTCGTGGCCATGCACTGGCGGAGTACTGGCTTAGTTCTAGCCCCAAGGGACAGAACACTGGTTTCCGGGGCTTATTGCCATCCAGATGGTGTCTTCTCTCGGGAACCTCCCTTGGGGCCATACTTTCAGCCATGTGCAGCACCCCCGCCAGACCCAGTGTATAATCCCACGCTACCCAGCATCTCGCCCCTGGTATAGGTGAAGCAGGCTCCGTCGTCCAATAGGACCACGCGTTCATTCCCAATCAGCATGGATCCACAGGAGCGTTGGAGTAGCCTACGTTTTTGTGACTTATTTTGTTTCTCTGTCAACAGAGGTGTCTTTTTTCCCGCACTTGGGATAAGCTTTTTATCACTTCTGAGACAAGAGCCTGGCTACACCCGAATCTTCTGGGAAGAATCCGCTGGGACACGTCCATGTTGTAGTTCCCCGCCTTCACCAACATCCTGTTCTTTGCTTTCGTCATTTTGGCATCTAGGTTTCATTTCCACACGTGCCTAACACCTTTCCTTTCTTCCGCACTCTGCATTCCACCGCAAACAGTGTTTCTTGGAACTGCCAGTCATCGGTTTTAAATGCGTGACCTTGTCTTAACAGGATACTCTACTAAATTAGCTATCAGTTCGGGACTTCCTAACGTGACAGCGTCGATATTTTGCACAGCGATATTCATTTACAATCGTTAACATGACCGAAATACGCGTGCACATAGAATCTCGAATTATCTCCGACATGATATCGAACTTTCCTTTTCCTTCCCGATTCTGGCCTGACACATAAACGTTTAAAAAAACGTAGAGATTCAAAGTAATCTCCCATTATTTCCACCATGGCTAGAGATCCCGAGTGAGTCGGGAGTGCCCGGATCCCCACGGTTTGGTTCCCTGCTGATGTTAACCCGCGCCGTCTTTCCGGTCAAATCCTCCCACCCCGTCTCTGGGGGGGGGAGGGTTGAAGACCCCCGCTCTAAAATTCAAACTGAGCATCGCACGAAAACGAAAGAGGTGTCATCGGAAAGCGCTCGATGAGTAGGGTCCGGGTCCACCCTGAAAAACAATTTCCCCAAAAGTAACGTCACCAGGGGGGCTAGATTTTCACGACTTTTCACGACTTACATTATGTTTTTGTCTCTGGGGATTTCATTTTGGGGGATATACGAAAAAAAACAAAATTTATTTGGAATGAGAAAAGGACAGCGAAATCGACCAGTGGTATAAAAAAATTATCCCCCCCCCAATTTTGTTTTGGGGGGGAAATGTCAAAATATTGAGTTTTCAAGTTTTCTTTAATTTTCCTTTTCTAATGGATAGAGCAGGCCGGGAAACGTTGTTAGAAGTCAATTTTCCCTAATAACAAATGCTTACTTTAGCCAGAATACTGAATTTGAACTGCAATTTGGCAAATACGCAAAATTTATATGTAGTCAAAAACGAAAAAGAAAGAAAAATTCCACTCCTACGTTTTGTTGCATCCATAAAGATAAGCAAACGCTGAAAGTTTCGTTTTAAAATATTTATCCGTTAAAGCGTGACGACTGATTGAACTTTTTGGGAGGTGACCTGACTTGACCTTGACTAACTCGTTGACCCTAGATGACCTGACCTAAAAATTTTGAATCAGCTTGTAAGATTGATGTGGGAAAAGGTATGCCAAATTTTGGCGCGCTGCCCCGCGCCGTTCGTCCGCTATCCGCGAAAAACCTGAGGGGGCGGTTGAAGACCCCCCCCCCTCCGAGACGGGACGTGCTAATTTGTCATGTTCCCTCTTCAATCTGAAGATGTCCTGAAGACAAGGACCAGGGCCCGCTGGTTTTGTGAGAGATCTCCACCGTTGATGAACGCCAGTAGCTGTACAGGTGGTCTCCGCGCCAGTCTCCAGCGAGCGGAGGCGACCATCGCGACGCCGGCCATTGTCAGCGGCGGCCACCCATCAGTCTGCAGCTGGATGGGCTGGGCGGCTATTGTAGAGAGCAGTGCTGCTGGGGCGCCGGCATATGTCGACTGTCGAGCGAAGGCGGAGACAATGGGCGGGGAAAATGTATGGCCACGTCTTACTAACCAATAATTTGACGGCAGTCACGCGAGAGCGATGACAGGAAAAGCGCATCCGCTTCCCCTTGTGAGATATGGGCTATGGGTGTAACATACCGAGCTGAAGATGAAACAGAAGTCGAAGGATTTTTATCCCTGGACCAACCACCCGCCCTCCTAAGTTTTAGTTCCCAACCAACAAAAACGTCGTCAACTGCATCCGAGTATTAGAAAAGAAAAGAAAAAGTTCGGAAAAGCGAAGGCGAGGGACACGTGGCGGTTTGTCATTAAGCCGGTAGCAGCAGAAATAGCGTAGGTATGGAAAAAAACGCATTTCTCAATTGACAGTCAGGATATTGTGGAGCAGACCTTAAAATTGCTGTACGAAAGATTCAAGAAACTGTACAAGATTATATCTAGTGTAAGAGAAGTGAGATGGGATGAAGAGAGACAAAGCATTTTCTTGAACTTCTGCAATGTTGTTCGCCACAGACACTGACGGATCTAGGTGACAAGACGCCACATCCATAAAAAGGCCAATTTTTCGTAACTTTTGCGCGAGTATGGCATATGCTTGAGATCTAAGAACATTTAATGAGGAAAATATTGTCTTAAGCGGATGCACAGGAAGTTAGTTGCTCAAACCTGAAGTTGTTCGAAATCGGACAAAAAAATCGAACTTCTCAACCGTTCGAAAACCAGCCTTCTGGATCTGCCACTGGTTGCAGGTGTCAATGTCAGAGTGAGTGCAGCTGAATTACTCCATTCAACTGGAGGGGAAATTTTCCCTCCCCATTCCCTCCCACTGATCTGATATTCTCGTCTTCCTTGTGGGAGACGGGAGTAATACCCGTTCAACGAACAAAATACATGTCAATAAATGAATTACAACACACTTAAGAATTCCTTACCCATGAGAGATGAGGGATGAGATGATAAGATAAGGTGAGGGGTCACGGTAGCTCAATCGGTAGGATTTTCTACTCTGGATCGCAAGATCGTGGTTTGGAATACCAAAACTTGCGGGGTTACCGAGTCCGTGCGCGACAATCAGTGTCAGCGGTCGGCGACGCCGCATGGCACAGTAGTCCAATGCATCGTGAAATAACCCAATGTTCTTCTCAATAAAGATGACAGAAGGAGCCGTGAACCTAAGCTGACGCTTCAGGCCGAAACTGATGACCCACTAGCTGTCGTAGCGTGTCTCACGACGAGCGACCCAGCGGGTGTCGATGTCACCATCACCGCCTGCCAGCCAACCAGAGGCAAGGGGAGACATTACGAACGCATTCTAGGTGTCTAGGCACACTGGACTGAATAAAATAAAATTGTAACGAGTAAGTTTCGCGTTCATATTGATGTCAAGCACATTTGAATGAAAAGAATTGCGATATTTACCATCATCGTGGTATATATTGACTAAAGGCAGCGGAGCAATTGTTAGTACCGGCTTTCGCCAATAGGCGGCGCTGCGGTCGCACAGCCGCAACATTAAAATCGCTTTGGGCTAATTGGGGTTTTTCATGAAAAGTAAAATTGTGTTTTGTCTGAACGCTCTGAGGCCCAGAGGCCCCATCATTTTATACCCACACCGTGCTTTGTGACACATGACACACCCTAGTGCCAGGGGAGATTTATATGGGGGAGTCTGGAAACATGCTATTTCCTTGGAGGGGACGCCGCTGCGAAGTCCTGCTGGGGGACCGCCTTGAGCTGAGAATTCGTTGAGGGGATAGCACTCGAGCATACTGAAGCCATTTTCTTCAAATGGGAGCCTATTACTCTGGGAGGGGATCCTTTCCCGGAAAATTCCGTTGGGCAGCGGTTGGGTGCACTCTTGGAGGGATGCCCTTTTACGGTCAGAGAAACATCACTTTGCGTAGCGGCACAGTCCCCTCATCCTTCCTGTACCCGCCCCTGTCTAGTGCAGTGTTCGAACGTTTCCGACAGCCTGAAAACGCGATGCTGGCGACTGAGGAAATTCGGCACAATGGCTCCTGGCCACTTTAGATGTTTACATATTATGCTATTGTCATCCACCAGTGGAGTTTCCCGTGAGTTTTCCGAACATTCCATGTGGTGCTATTGCATGGCCCTATGGTCTATACGCATCCTCACAGGAACCAATGTTCATTTTCTAAAAGGTAGGTGGTACTCACCCAATCGTATGTGGTGCTCAAGTAGCACGTGGTAACAGGGCCTCCTCTTAGGACTTTTCAATAGGTGGGATTTCTTGCGCATACCTAGTCAGTTCAATATGGCGTGATGCACGATAGTAGACACAGATGTAAGACGGTGATGAACAAGCACCGCGCTCTGGACGGAAAAGTGTGCCTTGTAAGAGCGTTGTTTCCCATGTCCCACGTCCCGTCCATGAATCTACGTGGCTAGCGGTGGCGCAGCCAGGATTTTCCTCAGGAGGACCCAACTCCCCAACCCCCACCACACGAAAAAAGATGTGAAGAAACAGAGAAAGCTTCCGGCGCACTAAGTGCGTCGAAAATATATAGTTCTGCGTGGTGACAATCTCAAAATACATCGTTCATCTAATGTATTTTTATGAGTTAACGGGGGTAGAATGGACCCATGTCCCATTGACCCATGTCCCCACATGGCTGCACCTTCGTGACGAGGATCCAAGAATAACGCAACATTCTGAGTAAAGCACAACTTGATTTTATGTTGCTTGCACGCATTTCGAATAAAGTGAATCACATAGCTACTTAGATACCAGCTTCTCAAAAGCCGTATCATCGTCTGAGTCACGCTGGCTCGGGTCTCTCGTAAGCTGAAAAAAGGTATCGATTGTCCACGTAAAACCTGTTCGCCTGAGTCTTCCCTCGCAACTAACACGGCCCTTTTGTTTCTTTTTGATGTTCGCACCGTTGCCAACGAAGTCACATCGCAATCCTGCTACATAGCAAGTTTATTGCAATCTCTTGGCAACATCTATTCATCATGTGAGCACACTACAGCGCAGCACACAAACCAAGTCCGCATCACCGTCACCATCATCCAGCCAGCTACCACAGTGCATCGCTGACGCAAAGTATGTAAACATCTCCCTCGATAGCTTTAGTCTCCTCTTGCTCACATGTGTCACCGTTTACACTCGTCAATAGAACATTTTTGGTGGCCGTACATCACGTTCGAAACAATGGCTGCACATATCGCATAGGATGGGAAGGGGAATTAGTCCGGTAAACAGCGCGGGCTCTATACGGTATCCATCGGCAGCCTTTTCTACAGGTTGGGCGGCTATCGCTGACTGGGATCCGCAGAGATGCAAAAAGACACCCCGACCCTCCATGGAGGGCAGCAGATGGACCTGATAAGGCAACTCCTTGGCATGCCAACTTGTCGAGAGCATTAGCAGCCCTACTGTGTTACAATACTTACTTGCCATAAGTGCAGAGTATAAACCAGCAGGTTCTGGCCACTGATAACATCAGAATTCCCATCTATGCCTAGCATCATGCATATGTGGAAGCCTTGCGGAATTATTGATGTTGTAATTTTTTGTAGTCACAAAAATTGAAAACTATTATAATATAGCAGAAAAGACTAACGCAACCTCATCCCCTGCTTCATGGAAGTAAAATGTGTGTAACACTTGTCTCGTGGATCCCTTCAAGTGAACTAATACAGTGAAAAGTGGATGGAACTTGTTTCATGAATCCCTACCTTAAGGCACAATAATAGCTCCAACAAGTCCAGTCCATATATTTGTTTCCTAATTGTCGCCACCCAAAATTATGTTGTTATATAATGATATGTTCAGTGTGCCTACGCAAGTGCAACTGTGGAGGCTTTGCCGTTTTATCCATGAACATCATTTATATTCTTCTGAAGGGTCCGTTCACCTCTAATGATAAAATGAAGATGTAAAATGTAAAATAAAAAGTAAAATGTAAAAAGTAAAATGATACCTCCTTCCTACTCAATGCCTCCAGAAATTGTTATGGAAGCCTTGGGATTCAAAATAGCTTTCAAAATTGCTTCCAGGCCACAAAGCCTTATGACCATGGCTTCTGAGTTGATTGTCGCTGTCTCCAGTAGGTCAATATAGCTCCAGAGACATTCATCGCAACAGCACTTGCAGTAATATAGCAGGCACGGACGAATACATTCGCTCTCTGTGTCGCACTGAATTGTAATGCGCCTGGTTTACGACAGGCAATGACTTGATATGACACCATTGATCCATCTCTAGTGAAGTGGTGATCAAGCGGACTGATCTCTCATTGAGGATGCATACAATTGTGGTTCAGTACCTCAATCTGACGTTGGTAGTTGTTCTTAAAAATGAAGGCGATGAAAGCACTTAAAATTATGTGCTGGTGCCAACACAGAATGTCCTGGTGATATTGAGGCGTAGAAATGTCGTGCACAAGCACGCAATTTTACGCGATAGATGCGACATTTGACTTCACGGAACTGCAGAGTTCCGTGTTTCTGAGACCAACCAGTCGCCTCTATCTCAGTTGACCTTTCCAGTGTGGTCGACATGAGAGGCGTCGCCACTGTGCAGCATCTGCTGGGCACACGTGTTAGCAGGCATGGTGACAGTTTGTCGGCGATAAGGCTGTTAACGGAATCAGCTACGCTCCTTCCAATCACTATGTTATTATATGCGGATTTCTGTGACGTGGCACACATCGAAAGGATGTCAAAATAGGTGCGATTTTGCTAAACTTAATATGCGATTCTTAATTCACAAATTTCCCGTGTTAATGCTTTTGTATGTTAGCCGACTGTAGCCACAAATATGTCGTTGTCTTGTGTAGTGGACGGTGCTACTGGTAGGGTAAATATATGAAGATGGATAAGGGTATCATTCATATCATGTCTTGGTAATCAGTTGACAGGATGCGCCACGGAATTTTGATGTAATTTTATGAAAATAACATTTTTTACAAATATAATATAAAAATAAATAAATAAAATTTCAATGCGATTTCTCCCACTCATCAGACTATCACCCGCTTCCTCTGGTTGCTTAACATGCGCCCTGGAGGGGCTCTGAAAATTACGCACACTGGAGGGGGCTGATTCCGCTACCCCCCCCAAGATCTCGGCCTCTATTAAAGCGGGAGTAACGAAATGTTGATGGGCATGGTAGTGAACTCCATTGTGTATAAATGTAATGACTTTAGATCAATATCTTCCAGGTCAAATGAGGTAGTGTATGTCAAAATTATCTTGTTTTGTGTGACTTGGCTTGTCATTGTTAGGGATCGCTGTGATTGTGTTTAAACGCTCCAAAGTGGGCATCAATGATGTTTCGGACATTGCTAATGATGCAATGCAGATGCTAGACCCGACATTTGACCTCTGGTCACCTACATGACAGCACTTTATCAGTTCCTTACCTGCTCCAGTTACTGGAACCGGGCCGCCGGCCTGACTGCTTTGTCGGGCAGCTCGGCGCAATCGGCTTCGCGAAGAAAGGAGTGAAGCACATGAATAAAGTATGGAAACGCTTAGGTACACAATGGCAAACAGTAGTTTTCAGGATGTGTATACAGTAACATGCAAAGTGACATCAATCACATGACAGTCACTTGCATTTATGACAACATTCCAGGTGACCAAGTTTGGTTCCATTAACCTGGCATGAACTTAGCCTCGCTTGACCTCGGTGACCTAACATGACCTTCAAACCATATAGCATAACAATATGCACCAAACAAGTCGCTAGTGTTGCCAAGAACACTTCCCTTTTGCGAAAATACGTGAACCGCATCAGCGCCGATCTTTGCGGTCTGACGCCAATAATTTTTTGTATTATTTTAACGGCCCCTAAGGTAACATCAGGCAACATCTGGAGTCATGTACGAAAAACCGGAGGGGTGGGCGGATTCCCCCTCCCCCTATGGGGTGTGTTACTAGGATAAACACATGAGCGCCGCGCTGACAAGCTTTGTAAACACAGTGGCGGTTAGTGCGCAAACTCTAGCAGCAACAGCCGATTGGGCCGCAGTTGAGCTTCTCCAAGTTGGCCGGTAACGACGGCAACTGGAGAGGTCTCCGCCGCCGTCCAGCCAACACACGCCCATCAGCCGTGTGAGAATTCCCGCCGCAGCGGCGGCGACCCCGCCGGCCGTGCGACAACTCTGGCCCGGGCGCCGGCCGGCCGGTCCGAGCGCCGAGCTGACCTTTGTCGCGCGGCGGTCGACGGTCCGCGTGCCGGGGCGACACAACTTGGCCAGTACGTCCCACACGGGTATCGCGCCACTCGGCTCCTGCCCGCGACCGCTGAACATCAACGTCGGCATGGAAGAACGCACAAACATAACAGCTACCGCCAAAAGCGCATTGATGTCGGGCCTCCTCTGTATGAGTTAGCGAGCTATTGAAACTCCTGAGGAAGTATGCACATAAATTAGAATGGCCATAGACCTTAAATCAGGCGCTAAGTAGGCAGACGAAACATCCCAGACGAGAGAGGCTCGTTAGCTCCTTCCTTCCTCTATTGAGCGCTATGAGAAGACGGCGCTTACTGCTCGTGCGCAAACAACAGCCACTCCCGAACATGATTTAGGAAGTGCAGGCTGCGCCCCGTAGCTCTCCTCGCAATTCTTTTACGCCAGATCCAATGCCCATCAGATGGCCGAAACACCACCGCATCGGCCGCTGTTCATGTGAAGACGGCGGACGTGAGCGACGCAATGAAGTCAACGGTCATGGCCAGAGGTATCCCCTGAAGTGATGAATCGGATCGTGCCCTGGGCATCATGTCACGAGCACATGCTCATACACGTGACACAGACGTCAAATGTACCCACCTTTCTTCCTCAATATACAGGACTGTGGAAGCTCATAACTGAAAGGATGTGGACCTGAGTTGCGCAACATCAGGATTTGCCCGCTTGTGCAGGCGATATTGGATCTGATCGTCAACGCTGTCGTGTTAATACTCAACTGCATCGCTTAGGGAGGGGACAGGGTTCACTGAGTACCACCAGTTCCACCGCCCGTGAAAACAGGCATCGGGTATGTAATACCACAGCGCCGGAAGCACCCATCAGTATCGGTGCGGCAGTGAGTGCACAGTGATATCCCTCGGTAACCGGTCACTGCGGAACAGTACGCTGGTCAGGCGGCACAGCATCTTGAGGGGGCAGATGCGTCCAGCCTTGTCAGATACAGGCGACATTCCGTGCAAGCATTTCACTTGCTTGCATTGCAGATATGATCATGTCACTGGCCGGCATAAAGGTAGCTGTTAGCGTGTATAAGCCAGTTGGACATGATGAATGATGATGGATGGGACGGACATCATAGCTCGTGATCCAACTGGTCCGATAGTTATCTTAATGGCGTCAGTGACCATTAAAATACCACTGCCTTTCACCACCCTCCTAATGCTGCCTGCCGGGAATGCATGGATTAAAAGCTTAACTTCATGCAACTTCTCGAACAATGTCGTCAAGAATATCCCCATATGCAGGACCTATATGAAGCCAAAATCGCTGAAGGGGTAACGCCGTGCAGCAACAAATCCTCTGAAAAATCGGAAGTCTTGCTTGTTTGCTTGTTTATTGGTTGGTTCGCGACACACTTTATGTACATTCACGGCTAATGGCGCCGCCCACACTGTTTCGCCGGTGGGCCGCGGGATTGGGAAATGTCCTGAGTGGCGCTAGAGTCGAACCCGGGACCTTTGGTACCCATAGCCCGACACCTTAACCACTCGGCCATCCCCACCCCGAAAAATCGGAAGTCAGTTCGGATTTTGGTCACTTCGCTATAATTTCTCTGAGTAAAAAGAGTAATATTTCGAGCATGTACAACTTCAGGCCATGCAGGCTAGGGGCTCCTCTGAGGAATTTTGACTGGGGCGTCCATCGGCGACTGGGGGACCACCATTCAAAGGCAGCCAGACCCCAGGCCCCCGAGTTATGCTAAAGAAATGGGGAATGTTCTCTGCCTGGGGGGTGGACTGGGGCACGACCATGACTGCGAGACGACCGCCTCCAGAGCTGATCTGTCAAGAAGGCCATGACACAAGTTCTTTGTATTGATATATGGAACAAAATGCTATAGAAATTGGATGAATGGGAACGATAAGACTAAGCTGGTGGGTTTCAAATTACTTAACATATTCAATAAAAGACAAGGGACGAGTGCAGTCAGTTCTGGATGAATCGGCATCAAAACAAACTACTCTGGTTCGGTTTTCTGGTTAAAAAGAGATAAAATGATGCCACTGACCAGCATGGGTGGAGAATGCGGCATGACAGGTATGGCCGTGGCCACGCCAACTTTAGATGTCAGAGGATTCTGAGAAAACAGCCGATCCAATGGTATATAAGTAATTAATTAAGTGGAGAGGAGGTAAATACTTCCAAGAGCTCGTAGATTATCGTAAGGGCCTGTACACATTCGTAAGGACCCACACTCGTTCGTAAGCGCCCATAGATGACCATAAGGGCAGTAAACGTTCGAAAGGCCCGTAGAAGTTCGCAAATGCCCGTGGGTGGACGTTTGCATTGGTCAGCAGACGGTTGAAAGGGTCCGTAAACGTTCGTAGGGGTCCGTAGACATTCACAAGGACCATACGTGTAAGGGTTCATATCCACCTGTAAGGCCCGTAAGCTTCGTTGAAGTCGTATACATTCATAAGAGCCCATAGACGTTCATCAGGACCAGCTATGTATGGGTTCATAAACGTTCTTAGGAGCTTGACAACAGCCATGAAGAAGTGTTGTTTGCTTTTCCATTTCCACCATGGCGATCCCGTAAGGGACTGCGTACCGGCTGCGCCAGGGGTTCGTCGGAGCCCTAGGAGGGGCAATCGCCCCCGTCCTTGGCTACATCCTGGCGTCGGGACACCAAATTTTGCTAACGTGGAGACCACTGATGATGTCACGGGTCAGGCCAAACACAGTATGCTGGAGCCTCGGGTAGGCCGTAGTATATTCCCGAAGTTACCAGATACGATGATGATGTTTTATTAAATGATGTCGAATGTCTCAAGAGCTCAATTTGGAGCATTCTGAACACAAGGTCATGCTGGATCACGTGAGGAAATGTGAGTTAAAGTGAGGTCATGTCATGTGCGTGGAGCGTGATGCACTAGCATAGTGTAGAATAACATCTGCAATACGATGATGTAGCTGACATAATGCTATCTATCATTGTTGGCTGACAAATTAACCATTTACATACAGACATGGTTGATAGATTCCATCGAATGAATAGTTCGCCAGAATGGCCATGGTCTATTGACGTGACCTACCATAATCCAGATAACGTGTCACTGCAGCGCAAATGAACTAAACACCATAACAGACTATTCATGGATGACATAGAGATTAATATTATAAGACTCCCGTGATCGTTCAGTCACGTGTTCCTGTGATATCATTTGACAAAATCTAAGCTCGCCGAGGCATCTGAATTTTAACGCGACATATCTGAGGAACCAGTCTTAGAGTGTGCCACGCTTTATATCTTTAGCATTAGTGGTTCCATTGTAATCGTGACAAACCAAAGAGATAAATGATCCCTGTCATTTGCGGGTTACCACGTGATGCTGGAATTGTGGGTCGGCTACTTTCTCCGGTTCTTCGCAAATATCTCCAAACCCAAAGAACTTACTGAGGTGATCTTCGTTTTCCTTCAGACATGGACCCAGATGGACGTTTAAAAAATGCAAGTTGACTGGATAGATTATATTGATTTTGCAAGTTCTTGATGCACAAAGTCACTCATGCCGGACGAAATGGGGAATATAAAAATGACGGTGAGGCATGTTAAGCACATCCGAGCAACACCAATAAAACTAACGCCTCAACTGTATCAACTAAATTGGTAGTGCATAGCTGTACTATTGGTAGTGCATAGCTGTACTATTGGTAGTGCATAGCTGTACTATTGGTAGTGCATAGCTGTACTATTGGTAGTGCATAGCTGTACTATTTTCCACACCAAACGTGCACATCAGTTGTACCAATGACGCCAAAATGTACGAAAAATGGTAATGTATGAAAATTGGCCTAATTTTACCTCAAGCGAACTGACGTAGGATCACGAAATTCGAACCAAAAGTGTTTCATACAGCCTTCAGTCACCCTGCAGAACTACTAAGCCTAGCTTTTGTAGCTAAGATCACATTTTTGGTGCTTTCGCTTTCTATCTCACACTTATCCTTACTAAACATATTGTGAACATCTCTTGGACTGATGCTGGATTCAGTTTGCGCACAACCTGCCTGCAGCACTTCTCAAGTCATCCGTGGCTCTGGGGGTGCACCATATTCGCGTTTTTGCTTGCCAGATAAATCCTTCTGTGCCTTATTGCTCTTTTGCACAGCTACTTATCAGCTACGAAGCGGAACGGATAATTCCAAATCTCACAAAATGAATCGCAGTGTGTTATATTGCACATTCCCAAGTTCTATATCAGCGCGCCACGTGTCTGCAAACGTTCTGGCGAGCAATGATGAATGTACTCCCACTGAGAAAAGGCAAAATGATACCGTTTTATCCGCAATCGTATGGTAAGAGGTCATTGGGCGGTCCACACAGCCCACATTCGTCTCTTTGCATTATGAACAACAGCAGACATCACAACGGTATTCATTTGCATTGCACGTCTGGCTATTCCCGAAACTTTTTGCTGGCTACAATCCATAATTTGTAATGTGTAATGTGTCATCAATAAATAATATTTGTATTCCGCCTCCCTCCAAATTATGTTTTCTCTTCAACTCATTCACTCATTTACTGGAGAACTTATTCAGTTGACATTCTACTCTTGTGTAGAAGGCAACACCTTTAGAGCGCAATTGCGATGAATAAACCGTTGCGTTTTGGAAAGCACTTGATCAAAGTCCTAACGCCGGAGTTGAGACCTGCTCGCATGACAAGAGACGAACTCTGTGAACGAATACGAGCTGTTTGAAACAAGTTGACTCAAGCGTATTGCAAACGCCTGACGAACTCTGTTCCCAGACGAATGCAAGATGTGGTCGACACCGGTGGCGCATGGTCATGACATTAGGCCGCAGGAGCAGCCATTCGTTGTTCCGGTGTTAGAAGTATTGCTTTGTGTGTTGTGTGTGCGTGTCTTCGTCTTTGTCAACGAAATAGGTCTGCATGGGAGTAATGCTCCCTTGTGGTGTCTTGTGTAGTTTCGAGATGCAAGACTATTTGGCGTCGCTCAGCATATATGTTATGTACCATTTCTTTTACTGCGCCACCATACCTGAGAAACGCACAAAACATCCTCGAAAACATGAAAAGGGCACATGAAAGGTCAGAGTTTGTAACGTGTCATTTATTACCTTTTGTTGTTTTTTGTGGAAGCTGCAAAAAAAATTGTGGGGTAAATCCGGACAGTTTTGAAAAATGGGAGCACAGAAAACGAAAATTTTACCTTCGTCACCGCCTCGGCCACACTAACTTCGAAAACAATTCTCCATCCATGCTGACCACAGATAATCTCCGAAAGATTCTCTGGACACTGGCGATCCTATCCCATCATCGGCAATTTTATTCGCCAAGTCTTGGTCAAAATGAAAACATCAAGGGTGTAGTTTTCCATCTGGTTCGGGAGATCTTCACCCTCAGAAGCCTAGACTGAACCTTAAAGCTTCGCATTGCCTGCCCCTGAACTTCAGCTCCAGCTCCCGGAACTTTTCCTAATAAATACCCCTGCTTTTCAAGAAGTAAAAATAAACACAAGAACGCAAGTCATAACAATTGCTCAGATTTGTTCTCGCCATATCACTAACTACCAGTCACTTCATATCAATGTAGCTTTTTTCATGCATCATATTCCAAACTGCCTTCCTCCGCCATACTTTGGTATGGCGGTGGGCTCAATGGTACGCACCAGCAACATTTTTGTGCACTGTTAGGCATCAATGGTACGTTCCAGCAGCTGCATATTTGTGCGCCTGTGGGCATCGGACTGCTGTACTTTGCAGATCCATAAGTGAACCAGCGAGAACCAGTGAGTTTCAACAGGTTTCAACAGCTCAATTTGGCAAGTGTTGCCAGTGCGTATCACCGTTGCTCGATGCACAACGATATATACGGCTGAACACTGACGAGGTATTCTGGAGATTGGCATACTTTTCTGACTGAATATCTTATTGATCATACCGAACATGTCATATTGATCAAACAAATTTCACCGTAACAAAGCACTACATTTCGAGCATCTTTAAGGTCTGTTCAGGAAGAAGGGGTATGATCGTAATGACTTCACACACTGATCTTCGACCTAATCATATCCATCCCAACCTCCGCATAATTAAGTGATGTGAAACTACTTCCTAAGCCCACGCGTACACCCACCCCAAATCATGCTCTTATCCTTAAATCTACCTGAAAATAAAGATGTGAAGCCAACACAACAACAAGCGGAGGTTAATGCAGTGTCAGTGCCATTGGAGGAAAATATGCTGGAGATCCTTCCTCAAATATTTCCTGAAGAGGTGCCTGAGATCCTCCTCAGAGATTGCCGGCATCCACCAGCACTTCAGCCTCCGGGACTGCTATTGAGAAGCTACATCCCTGGACAGTACTGCGTCCACCGGTGCGCCGCCTTGGGATGCTGGCAGCTGGCGCAACTGTCACAGGCCTGAGACTACGGCTGCGCTGGAAAAACACTACAGTCACGATGGGCTGTAGTGTCACTACAGTCACTACACATCCATTCCTTTCACATATCGTCAATCTGCGTACCGCAAAAATCTGAAAATATTGTACTATGTACACCTGCACCTTCTGTGACAGAACCGATCAACAGTTCTCCAGTTGATGCCGCAGTTCAAACGTAATACTAAGAATACATCGGCAGCTCAGACTGCCAGCGTATACTGGACGAGTAGGTTGGCAGATGACTGAAAATGACTGAATAGATGGCTGAAAACAGAAAAGATGATTGAATACAATAGACTGGAAACGATTTCAACGTGTACATGCCAGTCGTTGGACCCAAAAACGAAGCAACAGGAGGAACACTTCAGAACCTTCCTTCTCCTTCATCCCTTCGTTCGGTTAGTGTGGTTTTGTCCGCTGTTCCCTTCCATCGACCATCCCGACGCTAACCCTTCTCCACTTATTCAACATTAGCTTGACCGTTGCGAAAACGCTGGCTGCACAGCCCGTCTGACCTGGTCTGGTGCCATGGTGGCTGGAGCCGTGTGGCCTGATGACCTGATGACCTGACCTGGTAGTATGCTGACTGAAGCTGTAACCTGATGATCTAGCCTGGTGCCGTGATGGCTGGAGCTATGTGACCTGATAACGTGGTGGCCCGATCTGGTACTTTAATGACTGAAACTGTGTGACTTGATGACCTGGTGACCCGGTCTGGGACCCTAATGACTAAAGGTTTGGCCTGATGACCTGATGATCCAGTCTGACTCCATGATGACTGAAACTGTGACCTTTCGACCTGGTCACCCGATTTGGTGCCATGATAACTGAACTTGATGACCTGGTGACCCAACCTGGTGCCATGATTACTGAAGCTGTATGACCTGATGGTCTGGTGGCCGAGTCTGGTGGTATGATAACTGAAGCTGCATGACCCGATGACCTTGTGATCTGGCTTGACCTCTGCCACAGCAACGGTCGGCGGTCTGAAGCACGGAGACCGGCCGCGAGACTGTGCTGTGTCCCTGGTGAAGCCATGCATAGAGAAGCTGCAACAGGTGGCCAAAAACAACGTGATCGCACACGCCTCCAACGAGACTCTTCTGGACAGTGCCTGCTCGTGAGTCAAAACTGGGCCTCGCCGGCACCTAGGTCATCCACTCCGGACTTCGCACCTCCTTCAAGTGGCGGTGTATTGCCACACAATGTGATGTCCAGCAGCTGCGGCTTCAAATACACCTCTTCCTCGGCCGCCTTAGATATGCGGTTGTCAACACGTGCAGCTTTGTCAGGCCAGCCTGGATGCTGTTCCCCAGCTGCTGCCGTCAGTGGTGCCACCTACTGCTGGCGGCTGGCGCCTGCCGCCCGTATCTGCCCTGGTGACATCCCCGCTCCTGCAGTCGCCCCGGCCTACTCTGCCACACGAAGTTGTGGGGCGGGCTGGTGTCGGCCGATAAGCCGCTGCAGACTGGACCATTCGTCACCAGCTAGGCCCGTATTAGGCACCAGATTGCCCACCAATGACAATGCATTGCAGTATGGTAATTCTTCACTGACCTCTGGGATAGTATATAATTATGGATGATCATTAATCATCGACAGCGACGGACACTGGAGCACTGTCCGCATTACTTTCTTTGAAATAGGAGTCTTTCTCGTTGTTTTCGTGTAGTCTTTTTTGCGTATGTGACGTGCTTTTCAAATTATTTGAGTGAAGATTGAGCATAGTTAGAGCGCTGGCCTGCACTGGTCTCCCCTGTCCTAGCAAAGCAGGGTTCGAGTCGCTTCACGCGTTCGCGTTTGGCCCCCGGCTGGGAGGGTCAGTTGGCAGCTGGCCCGATAAGGCCGGGGACGAGCCACCGGGCGGCCGTGTCGGTGCATTGACGGCACACTAAAACTATCGGTGAAAATTTTGCCGTTGAACTGGAATTAATAGATCGGGTGGTGGGGCCAGGGTTTACGCAACAAGCTCTGCTTAGCAATAAGACCCTGGTTCATAAAGCCACCCCTCCAAGAATTCGGACGAAGTGTTTAAGGATGCCTTATGTGTATGCCTTACTAGGCTGACGAAGGTCCCATCAAAGGCCGAAAGCTCCAATTAAAAAACTAAACGATATTTGCTGGACGTTTAGATAATTGGCTTCGAAGCGAACCTGAGGTAAATCCATATCTGGTTACGTGAAAGGTGAAGACACTAGGTATGGGTCACTCACTGACTATTCAATGGCATTAAAGCGTGCTTTCTGAGATACGTCTCCTTCGAGACGGCTTTCTACTTCGAAAACACAAGCTAGGTCTCGTAAAGTCGGCAATACGTTTTCCACACAGCTGTCTTTCACGTACACAATTTCCCATCAGCATTTTCATGGTGAGAGACATGGGTGCCAATCAGCACAAGGGTGCTCCAAAATGAGCATAGCCATGGCTGCATGAAGTTAAATTAAAAGCAATGAATGAAGGCAAGCGCCAATTCGTTTTATTGACATGTGCCGAGTCAACTTTATGTCGGGCAACTGTGGGAATGGTGCATGCTAATCGTATCCAGTTGAAGCATTCAAAGAGCTTAAACTGTCTTCTGGCGTGCAATCTAATGTATGTCACGCGATCCGAGAGCAGCGACCAGACAGAGATTGTCATCGGACGTGTGCCGGCGTGTGTGACGCGTGCCGGCGACAAACGCCGCCGGCACGGATTTCCTCAGTGGGAATACATTCATCATTGCTCGCCAGAAATCGAATAAAGTTTGCGGACACGTGGCACACTGTTATACAACTTGGGAATTTGCAACATAACACACTGTGATTCATGTTCGGAGAGTTGGAATTTTCCGTTCTGCTTCGTAGCTGAACAGTAGCTGTGTGAAAGAGCAATAAAGCACAGAAGGATTTATCTGGCTAGCAAAAGCGCCAATACGAAGCACCTCCAGAGCTGCAGATGACTTGAGAAGTGCTACGGAATGTCCGGCCCCATCTGATGACATCGCTACGGAAGGTTATGAGAGACGGGTTCGCTACGGAAGGTTATGAGAGACGGGATCGCTACGGAAGGTTACGAGAGGCGGGACCGCTACGGAAGGTTATGAGAGGCGGGATCGCTACGGAAGGTTATGAGAGGCGGGATCGCTACGGAAGGCTATGAGAGGTGGGATCGCTACGGAAGGCTATGAGAGGCGGGATCGCTACGGAAGGTTATGAGAGGTGGGATCGCTACGGAAGGCTATGAGAGGCGGGATCGCTACGGAAGGCTATGAGAGGTGGGATCGCTATGGAAGGCTATGAGAGGCGAGATCACTACGGAAGGTTATGAGAGGCGGGATCGCTACGGAAGGCTATGAGAGGCGGGATCGCCACGGAAGGTTATGAGAGGCGAGATCGCTACGGAAGGTTATGAGAGGCGGGATCGCTACGGAAGGTTATGAGAGGCGGGATCGCTACGGAAGGCTATGAGAGGCGGGATCGCCACGGAAGGTTATGAGAGGCGAGATCGCTACGGAAGGTCGCTTTTTGCTGTGCAAGGTCGATGTGGAAGATTGCTACAGCAGTACCTTGAGTGGACAAAGGATCGCACCTGGTGGTTCATGCTTCAGTACACAGGCTGCAGGGTCGCCTTCAGTACACATGCTCCTGAGCCGGCTTTGGTACACAGGCTGAAGGGTCGGTTTCAGTACACAGGCTGCTTAGCTAGCTTCAGCATACAGGCTGCTGAGCTGGTGCAGTTCTAACGGCAGCCACCGATCGGGGACCCATTGCGTTAAGCACGTCCAACGGGCTTCCGCGCTTGAAATTCTGCCATGTGCTATATAACTGCCGCTGCCAGAGCAATCAATCATGGCTCAGGCTATGTCTCGCTCTTGGGTGTATGATTTATAATATGCTATTATGAACGATGCTATTAATCGTCACTGATTGTCCTGAATATGAATTGCCCCTTAATTTGAATTATCCGGTAAATGAGTACGTAGCACTAGAGAACATGACGAGAAAGCTATCCTGGGGGTCGAAAACAAAGTGACCAATCAAGTTGCCTACGGAATTCAAACGGAAAATATGAGCATCGTGCCCGACGAATCGAAGCGAAACGAGTATCATGTGACGTTACACATAATTCAGGATCCCTATCCCTGGCGGAGTTCTGACAGAACAAACCTTTGCTTATTAACTTTTAAAAAATGAAGTGATCTTCGAAAACAGCCTGGATAGATGGCGTCCATATTTTCCAAAATTCAGTATTTCCAATCTGGAAGTTAGGTTCCAGCTTGAGAGTTAATTTTCACAATTTGGAAGTTACCTTCCAAATTGGAAGTTTACTTTATTAATGGAAGTGAACTTCCAAAGTAGCCCGGATAGGAACATAACATAACCTAACCTAACCTAGCCTAGTCGAACATAACCTAGCCTAGCCTAACCTACTAGCCTAACCTAACCAGCCTACACTAGCCTAACCTAACCTAGCCTAACATAGCCTTCCATCTTTTCGAAGTTAACTTCTAACTTGAAGCTCACTTCAAAGTTTTGAAAATCAACCACCAATTTGGAGTTAAAACTTGTGAACTTTGGAAAATATGAACGCCTCCCGCTTTGCCAGTTCAGTTCCGGCCTGAAAGTCCTGCCGGCCGCGGAAAACTGTCGACTCAGCTGGTGGTCCAACACTGCCAGCCGCGCGGGTCGGCGCACATTTGATGCGGCATAAGGACAAAGCAAGTTTGGTATATAGCGCCTGCCTTTCATATTTTGTAGAATTTCCCAAACACAACAGACGTACCAGCTGCACCAAAAGTACCACATCACATGCACATCACTGCTGATCGTGGTCCAAGACGAGTAACTGCTACCATTGACTGTTGCCACGGACGAGTAACTGCTACCATTGACTGTTGCCACGGACGAGTAACTGCTACCATTGACTGTTGCCACGGACAAGTAACTGCTACCATTGACTGTTGCCACGGACGAGTAACTGTTACCATTGACTGTTGCCACGGACGAGTAACTGCTACCATTGACTGTTGCCACGGATGAGTAACTGCTACCATTGACTGTTGCCACGGACGAGTAACTGCTACCATTGACTGTTGCCACGGACGAGTAACTGCTACCATTGACTGTTGCCACGGATGAGTAACTGCTACTATTGACTGTTGCCACGGACGAGTAACTTCTACCATTGACTGTTGCCACGGACGAGTAACTGCTACCATTGACTGTTGCCACGGACGAGTAACTGCTACTATTGACTGTTGCCACGGACGAGTAACTGCTACCATTGACTGTTGCCACGTACGAGTAACTGCTACCATTGACTGTTGCCACAGATGAGTAACTGCTACCATTGACTGTTGCCACGGACGAGTAACTGCTACCATTGACTGTTGCCACGGACGAGCAACTGTTACCATGGACTACTACCATGGACGAGCAACTGTTATCACAGACTGCTACCACGGACTAGCAACATTTGCCATGGACTGCTACTACGGACGAGCAACTAGTACCACGGAATGCTGCCACGGACTCTGTGATGGGCGGACGGAAGGCAGCTATAAAACAGCCAAACAAAGCGTTTGTTCTCAATAGCCCTAACCTTGGCTGTTCAGTTTCTCGCCCTGGAGCTGCACGGAACATTGCTTTTTGTGCTCGTATGACTGCAAGTTTCCTCTCATTTTTGTCTTTTAGCCGTGTCCACCTGTTGCCATCGTCCGTCGCTTGGGTTTCACTAGATCGTGCCAGCCTATCACGCCTGTGACACCTGTGACACCTGTCACACCTGTGACACCTGTCACGCATGTGACACCTGTGACCAAGCGACACCTGTGACACCTGTGACACCTGTGACACCTGTGACCAAGCGACACCTGTGGCACCTGTCACGCCTGTGACACCTGTGACACCTGTGACACCTGTGACACCTGTGACACCTGTGACACCTGTGACCAAGCGACACCGCCTACCGGCAGGATCACCCACAACTCAGTGCAGTGTGTGATGGCCTTCATCCGCAACTGCTACAACAAGAGTGAGCGCGACGTCTACCTGGAGGCGGCGGGCACCGCCAACAGCCTGATGGACGCCATCTGCCAGCCGGGAGACTTCAGAAACCGTGAGAGTCGCCGCCGTGGTTACCCGCCGCCGCGTGTATACACCGCCAAATATCTAACTACACCGCCCGGCACAGTGTAAAAAAAAAAATGTTCGGGCTACAATAGAAGACGAGGCCATTGACGTTCCATATTCTCACCACAGCTGGCTGCGAATAACCCTGGCAATAGCTTACTGATCTGGTGCCAAGCTGCCACTTTAAAGCGGCTTACAGTCACACACCACGTGTGCGGTGGCAGGTGCAATATCCAAGTGTATATGAATGTTCTAAGCTGGTGGAGTCGCAGCTTTATGAAGTCGTTTATTTAAATGGTACTCTGCTCAGCTGATGTCAAATGCTTATTGAGGTCGCCCTATTATTGTGTGAATGTGAAGTGGGGCTATCCTATATTACATGGGGTCACCACTTATACCAGCTCTATCGAGGGTCAACCCTCGCCGGGACGGAGGAGACTCTCGAGAGCACTCCCCCTGCGGTGTTTTCAAAATAATGGCTGGATGAGATGAAGAGACTCGAAATTGTCAATACTTTCTTATGCATATGTGTTGCACATGCCATACAGATTTCAGATCCAAGTCAACAAAAGTCATTAGCCTGGCACTGATCAAAGAGAGCAATGTACCGAAATCTGCAGTGTCGCCATTCGGAGTCGTTACAGCATATTAACAAGACACTCAGACCATGATGTTCGCTCATCACGATGAACAGCCTCTCATCTCGAAATGTCAATTAAGGTCAAGGCTACTGACCTAAGCTGATCAATTTTCGCGTTTGCTGTACCGCATTGAGTTGAAAACAACTAATTTGGAGGTATCTATTTTCACGCCAAAGGCATGAATAAGCATTTGGTTTCGTTTGCTTTGAGCATGAGCAAGTAGCTTTAAAACACTCGTCAGAGGTAAATAACGTAAGATCAAGCATCAGGTATGTTCTACACGATGTCATCGTACACTGAATGTTGCTGTTCTTCTGCCCGCGCCTGCCAAGGCTAGGGCAGGTTTGCTAGCCCTTGCAGCACCGCCGTCAGTTGCTGGTGTCGTTGAATGCTGTCATGCAGCGAGCCTTACATGGTGGTGTTGTGGCAGATGGCTTAAACCCAGCAGGCGGCTATTAAGCCAGCCATGAGGAGAAACTATGAAAAATTTGACTTTCTGTTGATCAATAAGAACATCATTGATGCTGGATGCTGTTTGCTGTGCTTCTTGGCAGGGCAAGTGAGAGCATGGAGAAGCGCGCGAAGCCGAGGTGACGTGGCAAACTAACTACCAATCCCTGGTATGCGTATCGGGGAAACGCAAGCGCCATGCACCATTTCCCAGCTTTGCGTTTGTATGCGGCCAACGTGCTGACCGGAACTGTGTCGCGTCGGCAGGCTTCCTGAAGTACGTGCCGTGCCTGAAGCTGGTTACAATCGACTACGGTCACTGCGGCCATCTGTATAAGAAGACCGTCTTGCACATGGAGCAGGGAAACAACCGATACCCCACACCCGAGACGTGCTGGTGAGACGCAGTGACTTTCAGCGCGGCTCTGCCGTCAGCGTAGCGCCTCCACCCAACCTGCACCGGTTGTACTCTTGCCTTTAACATCCGCATTGCTAACTAATCTTTGCTCTATCATTTTCGGTTCTGCTGCGTAGTATGGTCATAGCGCCCACGAATGAAAGATGCACGTGTCTCCTTACTTCCAACTCAGGAAATTGGCGAATGCATATGTGGGTGTGTGCAAAGAGGAGGCCATCGTCTGCTTTTGCTGTCCATTCTGTGATGGCGGCTGAATGACCAATGTTTACATCTTTTGAAGTGAGACATCTGTTCGCCCATTAAGGGGAGCATGCCATGTACCCCTCTCTCCCTTCCTCTCTCTCTCTCTCTCTCTCTCTCTCTCTCTCTCTCTCCCTACCCCCTCATCATCATCCACCAGTACCTCACACTCTCACTCTTTCACTCGCTCATTCTTTAACTTTCTCACTATCTCACTCTCCCTCACTCCCTCCGCCGGCTATGTCAGTCAATAAACACAAGGGAGTTAAGGTACCTCTTTTTTTAAAATTAATTTCCTAACGGCAGGGAACTGGCGAGATTGTACTTTTTATGGGCGCATAATCTGGCTCCTACCCACCAGCCAGAGCCGCTCAGATAAGTCCTTGCCACTAACCACTAACCCAGAGCTTGCCTCGTTTTGCAGCACTTACGACGAGCCGACCAGCTGCCCAGGCAAGTCGCCGCCACTAATTCAGAGACTGGCCCGTTTTGCAGCACTTACAACCAGCTGACCAACTGCTCCCGGACAATGTCGCAAAAACTATGCGACAAAGAGGGCGCCAAGTTCGTCGATGAATTTCTCCAACTCTCCGGCGACGTGTCACTTCAGGTGAGTTCACGGAATATCACATCGTCAAACAGCGGAAGCAGGGGGTGAATACCGGTGCAATTCTGAACAATTCATTCTACCAACAAGGGTCTGGATGAAGAATAGTCTAGCATAGCCTAAATCAATAGAGCCATGTAGAAACTTGTGTGGACAGATCAATCGGATTGCCTTTGGCTCCAGTGTATTTATTATACTTTATGATGAAAATCACCAAATGTGGTATTATTGCTAGTTTTGTTGTTATCATTGCTATTCTTATTAATATCGCTATGATTCAGTTAGACTACAAAACGTAGAAAGGAATTAAAACTGTGTGCACAAAAAAGACTAGTTAGATAATGGACATAAAGACTGTTTTCACATGTCAATGAAGTGAATAATAAAAGGCAACCTGCAATTGAAAGAAAAGCAAAAAATCGCAATGTAATTCCCAATCATAAATTGAAGCGTACCTGCTGGTGGCACGACAGGGTAGGCCAATTTTGCTATATACTTTTTTGCCATCATCGCCTTTTTATCCTTGAGGATATTCAAAGAATACACTGTAATTTGCTGGCCTTCACCTGGCCTTCACCTGCTGGCATTTTCTGGTAGTTCACCAGATTCAGATAAACTGTCATGTCGCCCCAGTAGAGGACAGCTTGCATCTGGGTTTGGCTTTTTCGTTTTTTGTTTGGTTTTTGGCTTCATTTTTATCGACACCGATGGGCGACTTCTGACCGGATATCACACAAAAGTGAATCATGTAAACAATCCATCCAGTGATACACCATACCCTTTGGTTTTTTAACGACACTCACGGCATCAAAATCATTGTGTCCTGTCTATCCCATTGATAATTGCCAATTATGGGCATATTTGCAGAATGAGTGACTCTTTAATCCACTTCAGAATATCAAATTCACAAAGCGATACTTTCCTAAAAATATGCATATGCTATTGAGGGTTGGAGAGTTGAACTCCAGCAGACAATGAGAAGCCTGCGCACCGCTTGCTTGTGTTACACTGTATTATTGCGCTATGTTCGGCCCTGACGGCGGCAGCAACAAGGCTACACAGCAATCAGAGGTTGATAACCCGCGAGTCATGTGATCGCCACCCTACCTCCACCCCCATCCTCACCTACATCCCCACCCCCACACCCAGTAGGTTTTCTCAAATTACAGAACAGCTGAGCGTTGCAGACTAGCTATATTTTAGCACCATTCACGTTATTTGTTTGGTATATTTCATGCAATTTACATGCTAACGTCAGCTTAGGTCATCGGTCTTGATCAGGTGAAAGAGGACAATCTCCGAAAAGGTGGACGGTCCTAGCTTTGATAAATGTTAATGAATGTTCATGCACTTACTGGTGACAATATGATATACTACGTCAAAGTGGCATAGTCCGGACATTTTTTATCTAGGGCATTGAGCTGAGACTGAGCCGCTTTTTGCCCGCATCTTCAATTTTCACCAACTCGATTTTACTACAATTTCCTCTGAATTGCATTGATTATAACCAGAGATCTCACTATGCACCATAATTGTACAATTTTTTCCACTAACTTTGCCAAGGTCATCCTTCATACTCTGAAGGAGTAGTTCATATATTCGCCCAAGTCGAATCCTGAAGGAGGCGCAATACACAAAGTAGTTAGATCTGGTGATTTTCAGATCAATTATCAGCATGGTGTATGCTGCATATCTACGGAGTAAGCATTGATGCCAAATTGAAATTCGGCGTGAATAAATGCCTCCGGCTGGCCTAAATACCTACCTCAGATACCAGTGCATCTTGGCATAACTTGACGTCCCCATGACTGCACATACACTTGACAATGTTGCTGCTTGATGCGACTGGTGCTTATCAGCTAATGATAACAGTGAGCACAATTATTGTCAGATTCGTGTTCGGGATGGCTACGGTAGCTGCCACCGACGTAAACTGGAGCATTAACGCCTTGGTGTTGCCGGGCACACCAGAGCATAGATGACATATGGCCTCTTAATTAGTTTCACTTTCTTTGTTAACGCAAAAATTTTACATGCACTAAATCTTAGACATCGCGGAACTTAGAATGGAAAACGTGCAATCCCAAAAACGTGCTTGAAGTTGCGTTTGGCCTGACATCTAAGCTGCTTACTGTCATGAACGCAAAAACGGTCAAACTATATTTCTAAGTTAAGCGGACTACCGGACGGTGCCAAAACCGATGCAGTCTTACTGTTGGCTGTAGATGACATGAGTGTGGGTTGAAAGGCTCCCAGTGACCGACGCTGGGAACATACGCCAGTGGGGTTCGGATTAAAGTGAAACAATTGCTCGACATTCATGAATGTTGCTACTTGGATTCCATTATAGACCCGACCTGGTTGTGTAATTGGGTAGTGGTGCAACTTGAGAGTTTATAAGTCGGCCAAATAACGGCTCATCAGCCAAAGTTTCCCTACGGTGAATCTCAGCTTTTCCGTCAGCATATTATAAATGAGGACGTGATGTCTGACGGTTGGTGCTGCCGCTGAATCCACCTGCTGCATTACGATGAGTGAAATAACCTGTTTATCATATCAGGCTATTTTCCGCTAGGAATTGCATTACTAATGAAATCAGTGGCATCATCTCGCTTCCGAGTAAACGTACGTCAGCGTGTATCTGCACGGGATCGGATTGCAGATTGTCAATCCGCGCTAGCGCCTCGAGGCGACGCCAGTGGAGCACGACAGTCGCCCGGAGCCGACTCCGAGGTGGAACACCGCTGCGGCGACCGTAAATACACCGCAGGAGCGGCGCCATACGCGCTCGGCCGGAACAGTCCACACCCATCAACGGTGCATGTTCTGCTTGGTCACAATATATGCGCACAGCCGCAATGGTGCATACTATACAGCCACTATGGTGGATACACACTCTACAGCCGCAACGGTGCATACTATGCAGCCGCTATGGTGTCGACATACTCCACAGCCGCAATGGTGCATACTGTACAGCCGCTATGGTGTCGACATACTCTACAGTCGCAACGGTGCATACTGTACAGCCGCTATGATGTCTCCATACTATACAGCCGCGGTGGTGTCTCCATATTCTACAGCTGTGGTGGTGTCTCCATACTCTACAACCGCGGTGGTGTCTCCATACTCCATACTGTACAGCCGCTATGGTGTCGACATACTCTACAGTCGCAATGGTGCATACTGTACAGCCGCTATGGTGGATACACACTCTACAGCCGCAATGGTGCATACTGTACAGCCGCTATGGTGTCGACATACTCTACAGTCGCAACGGTGCATACTGTACAGCCGCTATGATGTCTCCATACTCTACAGCCACAATAGTGCTCCCATACTCTATAGCCGCAACGGTGCATACTATACAGCCGCGATGGTGTCTCCATACTATACAGCCGCGGTGGTGTCTCCATATTCTACAGCTGTGGTGGTGTCTCCATACTCTACAGCCGCGGTGGTGTCTCCATACTCTACAGCCGCGGTGGTGTCTCCATACTCTACAGCCGCGGTGGTGTCTCCATACTCTACAGCTGCGGTGGTGTCTCCATACTCTACAGCCGCGGTGGTGTCTCCATACTCTACAGCCGCGGTGGTGTCTCCATACTCTACAGCCGCGGTGGTGTCTCCATACTCTACAGCCGCGGTGGTGTCTCCATACTCTACAGCTGCGGTGGTGTCTCCATACTCTACAGCCGCGGTGGTGTCTCCATACTCTACAGCCTCGGTGGTGTCTCCATACCTACACCCATAGTCCCAACTCTAAGCCGCGGTGGTGTCTCCATACTATACAGCCGCTTTTTTTACATTAAGGGTTTTTTTCCTTTTTATACAGCGGTGGTGGTGTCTCCATACTCTACAGCGGTGGTGTCTCCATACTCTACAGCCGCGGTGGTGTCTCCATACTCTACAGCCGCGGTGGTGTCTCCATACTCTACAGCCGCGGTGGTGTCTCCATACTCTACAGCCGCGGTGGTGTCTCCATACTCTACAGCCGCGGTGGTGTCTCCATCTCAGCCTCCAACTCTACGCCGCGGTGGTGTCTCCATACTCTACAGCCGCGGTGGTGTCTCCATACTCTACAGCTGCGGTGGTGTCTCCATACTCTACAGCCGCGGTGGTGTCTCCATACTCTACAGCCTCGGTGGTGTCTCCATACTCTACAGCCGCGGTGGTGTCTCCATACTATACAGCCTCGGTGGTGTCTCCATACTCTACAGCCACAGCGGTCGAGTATCTCTCTTCCTATTCAGTGGCATTCAACCAAGCGAAGTAGTGGAATGTTCTTCCACTGCGGGGGTCCATATGAATATGTCTTGTAACCAGGGACTCAGCTTTGTATGTTCTTTTTGGGGCACTTTCCTCCCCTCCCCCAATGATAGCTTTGTGCTCCAAATAATTTCACTTTTAACGTGGGACATTGTGCAGTATCCTCTTCACCCAATCATATCCATTTGGGCCCGCCCATTGCCTTAATGTATTGTGCCCTATCAATAATTTTCAGAAGCCTACACCTATGTTTGAACCTAGAAACGTAAAAAAGCACTAGAGTTGGGAAATACTGACTTCGACGAAGACTCTGTTTCGATATCTCTGACAGAAGCTTCCCCACCAATCCGCACTGTTGTCCGTTCTAATATTCCACATACATTGACAAACCGTTCAACTCCTTTGTCAGCAACAGTGCAGCGTGCGCGGGGACTTTGGCAGTGATGATTCGAAGAAAACTGCATCACTTCAAAAAGGAGCTTCTGGATTAAATGCGATTGAAATCGAGCCGAATTTACTTCCCATCGACAGCAGCCAATTTCCCCTCACACTACGCCAATCTTGAGTGAGTCGGCGCAGACCTGACCTCGCATCAGATATCGGCCCGAACCGTCAGGCTCCCGGTCCGATATCGAGCCCCGCCGAAATGAACGGACATCGCCGTGAGCAAGCTGCAAGTCGGGATTTTGTGTATTTTTAAACCATGACGCAATGAACGACGGTGCTTCTGGCAAACAATCGAGCTGTTCTGGTGCGATCAATCACAGCCGGACCAGGCTCGGAGGTGATTGGCGCGTCCGTCTGGAAAGCCAATCGCTGCCGGCTCCGGACCCCGGACCGGACCGAAAGTCCACTCCTCGCCACCCTTCACTGTCAAGGTGGCAGCGCCGCCAGAGCGACACGTGCCAACCAGCCAGGTGTGTCGCAGGGGAACCCACGAGTCGTCTTGATTTCCGGCCGATAAGCTTAAAACTGGATGCTCATGCCTAGGATCCTCGGAGTATGGACTCGCAAATTTAACGTTCGCAACATGATAACATACTGAGAAGCGAGTGCCCACTTTGCATTAGAGTGATGCACCAATGGAGCATTATGGAAGCGGAAAATGTCCAGTATACTTTAATGCCCGCATCTGACGCTCCGAATGGCCTATCCGAGCGGTTGTCCGGCCGTTGGGTTCTGGCAGTGATCCCAAGGGGGTCCTTCCGGATGAAGTTCTCAGAAGAGAGGTCGCGCCCCCACCCTCCTGAGCGACACCTACCAACACAAGAAGACAGAGAGGCAAGAAGACAAGAAGAGCAATAGGACAAGAAGAAAGCAAGTAGGAAGAGCTCCAGGCGCCCTCGGCGAAAGCACACGCGATTTGAGAAGGAAATCCACCCGCAGCAAATCCCCAACTTCTCTCTGTCTCCCAACTAGCCTTGATCCCTCGGAGGAAATCCAACGGTGACGAGCTAACTGCTCTGGGCAACTGCGGCCGGGGCAGGGATCAAAACGCGAAAGCTTGGTCCAGGGTGTAACGAATCCGAGTATCTTTCTGTAAGGAGGTTCGCCTTGCCGGTGGGGTGGGCCAGACCTTAACACTATCGTCACCCAAGCCGGCGTCTAACGCCCACTCGGCACCTACCTAGTAAGCACCTACATCGAACCGCAGCATACCATTATACGAGGGTCTCTCGCATAAACACCACGCCACATCCTGAGCACACCACACTTCAAAATCATTGGGCACTCCACCCACACCATTGTATGCACACACAGCAGTGCCGATACACAAACGCTAGTAGACTACATCAGACGAGAGGCAAGACCCAAACAACATCATAGTACTGACTTTCAACACACAATAGCTCCCACCACGCGTACATGTACACGAGAAGCACTACGACGTACGTCGTTACGTGCCTCTCCCATTACGCTGTCATCGCTGCATGCGCTACGGCCACGGTGAGGGTGCGTGCGCGTCACCGGAGTCTCGCTGCGGCCGGTGCGCAACACACCACTCAACGTCCGACTGCAGGAAGAAGTGCAGCCTGTGGCGGGCCGCATCCCGTCACCGACCCTGACTGCCCCAAGTGGGCATTCGATAGGGAGGTGTGCCGGCGCGCGGCAGCACAGAGTACACCACACAACAGCACGCCACCACCTGCGTTTCACAAAGCGCACCCCGCTCCCACCTCCCAAGTCTCGCCCTCACAAGCTTCACCCGCCGCCAGGCGCACCTATGCAGCTGGGATTTCCTCACCTCCGAGAGCTACACCAAAGCCAGCGCCATCCCATCCTAATAACCCGCCAGCAGCCGGTTGCCGGAGTCCAGGACAACTTCCCTCCCAACGCCCCACCTAGTTTAAGGTCCCGGGTTCAACACTCGCACCACTCAGAACATCAGTTCCCGCGGCCCACCGGCGAATCAGTGTGGGCGGCACCATTAGCCGTGATCGTGCATAAAGTGCGTCGTGAATCACCTATAAACAACAGAGCCTCACCCATCCTCGACAGCTCCCTTACCTCCTCATCACCTACGTTACTACCAATAATCTTCCCGAAACTCTTAATTTGCCATGAATACCGGTGGTATTCCTATGAAATTCAAAGAGTTTAAATCAGAATTCCCACAACAGAAATAATTAATAGCAACGCTCAAAGAAACAATTTTTCCCGACTCGGAGTATATTTTGAACAGTATTTCAGGTTTCACTAGGCATGTCGACAACGAAAGAGGTCCAGCTCATAAATAGGGCGCAGCCATACTCATCGCTAACAGCACACCTCATCGTTGAGTGAAGTCAAAATATCCTCTGAACTGTGTTGCAGTCAGCGTCAAAATCGCCCATTTTTCAAACCGCTGTCATCGCACTATGCGTATCAGCATCAGCTGCAATCCCCACACCACAGAAGCTGAGCGACTTGCTGCTTCAGGCTCTGCCGCGACAATTTGTGAGAGCCTATAAACATGCTGCGACAATTCTGGAGAGCTTGTAAATATGCTGCGACAATTCGGGAAAGCCTGTGAATATGATGCGACTAAGTTTGACGGAGATAGTTATTAATATTGAGACGGCATCTCCTTTTCAGATGAAAAAGCGTAAGAATGGTAGTCTTGTACAGTTGTTCTCAGTATAGAGTCCACTGCCCCATTTATTTGAGGAGGTAGAAGCATAAATGTCATGGTCATCTTGTATATAATTGTGCCATGGTTTTTTTCAGACAAGCCTGAGTGTATACTCTGCTCCTTTTAAGACTTCTAGCTAATGGTGAAGTTCGAAATGCACTGAATAGATTAGGAAACATATAATTAATTGAGCAATCCAAGACACACTGACAGTCCTCCGT
Source organism: Imbricaverruca yamaguchii (assembly GCA_034440575.1). Taxonomy (NCBI): domain Eukaryota; kingdom Metazoa; phylum Arthropoda; class Thecostraca; family Neoverrucidae; genus Imbricaverruca; species Imbricaverruca yamaguchii. The sequence continues at coordinate 3,431,221 of JAOTOL010001644.1, read as the reverse complement.
GGCCGAAGCTGTTGCAGTGTCATATAACAGTCTTATCATCTATAGCAGTCATGTAGTCAATAGCCGGGTTTATTGCGCGAATCTCCTCCAAGGCATCATACTGCTTTTAAGAACGCCTAGCGAGATAGAGCAATCAGCTATGTCATAATGATTAGTATACGATAGTAGCGACAACAATGTTGATACACACACACACACACACACACATACATATATGTATACATATATGTACCACGACAGTGTTAATTGATACAAAATCGGATTATAAAATTTTGAGTTGGGACAGGAAGCGAACTCATTGACAAAACCCACACATAGGATGTCAAAGTAAATAATGAAAAGACGAGAGATGAACGATAAATGGGGGAGATGTATATCAAATATGTTGAATTAAATACCCATGGCTAACAAGTTAGAAGAGGCACTAGCTTACCCAACATAAGCGCTTGTAGCCACCCGTGTGAATAAAACCGTTCGCATGCATGCTTCAATCACATAGCACTCACTTAGCATACGCATCACATCATGCTGCTTAACATAACTTGAGACTTTCTAACTAGGTTTTTGACGTGTTGAAAGCCACATACAGCACTGCACCTTATCGAGTTCGAAGTTGAGCCAGTCGCGTTCGTTGTCAGCCTCTTGAGTGATAGACGGAAACCAAACCGAGCGGGAAAAGTTCAAACAACGAGATCGGCTTCGCTGATGTCAACTGGGGAAGAGCCATCGAGAGCTGAGGGATCCTGTCGCTGACTTTGACTCGGCTGATGCAATGTTGGCGAAACCGAGACAGGGCCTGTCCACACTGCCGCAGAAGTCGCTGTCGGTGTCCGTGCCACCCTTGCTCCGAATGGCAATGCCTGGCACCAGCCTGACTGAGGCCTGACACCAGTCTGACTGAAGTCGGCCACCAGTCTGACTGAGGTCGGGCACCAGTCTGACTGAGGCCTGACACCAGTCTGACTGAGGTCGGGCACCAGTCTGACTAAGCATACACAAGCCTGGCGGAGCGGTGGTGCAAGTGTCGTACAGGAGCATCAGCGCATCATAGTGCATCATGAGCTTGAAGAAAATGTCAAATGCACCTTCCAATAAGTTTGGTCTGCGAGTGAAACAAACTAACGACGTCCATAACCGGAAGTCCAATGTTATTGAATGGCACCTTCTATTCAGCTGAACATAACCAAATCTCATAAGCTGCTGATTGCTGGCATAATATTCGCATGGTAAATCAGCACTGTATGGGTGACTTGTAGGAATGTTTGTGGAATAGCATGGTTTCTGTTCATGAAAAATGTATTGGGGACGCATTATGTTGTTGAAATATATTAGCGAGGCGAGATATGAGACATGACAACCATTCATATTGTGTTGAACAAATACTATAGTCCGCTCGCTTAGCGGACTAAGCATTCATTATTTGATGCAGGTATGGCAGATTGCTTTGGCGCACTGGATTTTGCATAAGGTGTTCTTCGTTTCAGGGAAACTGCAGCAGATTTCAGCTCGACTCGGCTCTGTGTCCCCACTCCGGATCTGCGGCGACGACGATGTTCTCCGTGGTCTGGCTGTCGGTGACGGCTGTGATGCTGCTTCTCACTGGGAGCGGGAGGCCTTGAGACGGCCGCACAGCGCACCGTGAGCTGTCGACCTTCGGACCTGTCCTGACCTCGTGTGTCATGTTCGCAGGGCTTGTCATGTCGCCTCCTCCTTCTCCACCTTCTCCCTACTTGGATCACTCGAAAGGGACGGTGGCGCGAGGTAGACACCAGGCAGCGCGACTGCCCTAATTGTCGGCTGACGTGACCAGCCAGGCAGACGGTCGACAGGACACCAGGCAGCGCGACTGTCGTAACTGTCGGCTGACGTGACCAGCCAGGCAGACGGTCGACAGGACACCAGGCAGCGCAACTGTCGTAACTGTCGGCTGACGTGACCAGCCAGGCGGAGTCGACAGGACACCAGGCAGCGCGACTGTCGTAACTGTCGGCTGACGTGACCAGCCAGGCAGACGGTCGACAGGACACCAGGCAGCGCGACTGTCGTAACTGTCGGCTGACGTGACCAGCCAGGCAGACGGTCGACAGGACACCAGGCAGCGCGACTGTCGTAACTGTCGGCTGACGTGACCAGCCAGGCAGACGGTCGACAGGACACCAGGCAGCACTGTCGAACTGTCGGCGACGTGACCAGCCACACCGCTGCGTAACTGTCGGCTGACGACCAGCCAGGCAGACGGTCGACAGGACACCAGGCAGCGCGACTGTCGTAACTGTCGACTGACGTGACCAGCCAGGCAGACGGTCGACAGGACACCAGGCAGCGCGACTGTCGTAACTGTCGGCTGACGTGACCAGCCAGGCAGACGGTCGACAGGACACCAGGCAGCGCGACTGTCGTAACTGTCGGCTGACGTGACCAGCCAGGCAGACGGTCGACAGTTTGCACACAACTCAGTGGCAGGACTGCCGAATCAGCACGATCCGTGCCATCCAACTACTGACGTTATGTAGTCAATGTCAGCTATTCCTGACATCATGTGATCAGTATCGTTTCCACTGACATCATGTGATCAGTGTTGTCTACCACTGATTTCAAGTGGCCATTGTCAGCTACTACTGACGTCATGATGTTAGTGTCAGCTACTAGTGACGTCATGTGGTCAGTGTCATCCACTACTGACGCTATGTGGGCAGCGTCAGCTACTGCTGACGCCATGTGGCCATGATCAGTTTGGATACTGCTCAGCCTTTTGTCGGTTTGATCGTGAGTTTCTCAGTCGACGTTATTGAGGAGCATTTCGTGGTCACATGTCGGGATTTTTTTCTTGGTTTTTTCTTGGCTGTGCACTCTCACAGAAACAACAATACACTATCACGTTGACATGTAAACAATACACAAGGCAGAGGTTCCACTGTTCAGTACTCTTGTGAGACTATCATGTTTACGCGCGCACTCGTCCCAACACTCTGCACGTGGCGAGGCTTTCCAGATTCCTGGGGCCCAACGAACAATCGAACTCCAATGACTAGGCGGTGCAATCCTGCCATCGCGATGCGGGACTACTCCGATGACAAGGGAGGTCATGCCCTCGGGCATTCCATCGGGTCTAAGGATCGGTTCAAACACGACTCACGTCTGTGAATCGCAGGCAGCGGGCACTGGTCGGTCAGCGTCAACTCCGTGGCACGACGGCCATTGCCACTATGTCTTCCCTTGCGTAGGAAGGAGCTGGTCATGGGAGCTGTATGACCAAAGTAGTCGATGCGCCCTAAAGCCCTAATAATTCACGAAGGAGCTGGTCGAGGAAAAGTTCGCACCGGATCGGATTTGAGCCCAGGACCTCCCACACACGAAACGGGTGCCTTACCTGACCGGACCGCCGGACCGCCGCCGCCTGCATGACCGTTGAAGTGTTCTGAGTGAGTGAAGATGCACCTCGAAATCCGAATTCCGACTTTTCCAATGTTAGTCCAAATTTCGATCGAAATTCGATTTAGCACCGCCTGCATGCATCACTTTCAATGCAATTCATACAGATCTTGAGAACGAGGACCTATGATTGAATATCATTGATTGCACAATATCATTGAATAGAAGAAATACCGGTGTCTTTTTTCTCCATGTGGTAAATTAATAGAACAATTGCAATACAAACGGTAATTCTAGCTTCCTGGTCCATGCAAATTTATCGGCATCCTACGAAGGGGCATGCGACTATAAAAAATATTGACCGAGCCAACTTGATTTTGGGAATGCTTCCATGTAACACCCATAGAGTTCATCGTAAGGTTCCCAATACCTGAAGTCACGCCTGACCAGTTTCTAGCGCTAATGCCAATGCCTCCTAGCCTCTAGCTAGATGAAAACACAAGTGGCTGGTGCATGTAGCGGCAGAATCTGTGTACCCTGTGTATCGTGCACCTCACTTATTTGAACACAAATTACACCCTGGTGGAATTCATGTCGGTGGTTACCCATGTGTCTGGCATGATACCGGGTTTGTCAGTATTACTAGGCACCTATCTGGGTTGAGGCTGACAATAAATTCAAATTTACGAAGCATAATTTCGCTCAAATCATGACCTCTGTAGTATCATTTTCATAGGTGATCGCTGGCTCAATGTGATAGGTAATTGCTGGATGAATGTGATAGGTAATTATTGGCTGAATGTGATAGGTACGTGGTACCTAGCTTAGTACACGAATGCGCACGCACTTACCCAGATACCTGCAAACCCACCTCATTACTCTTCATAAAACTGACAAAAAACATATAATTTAGGGGAAGGCAACTTGACTGCCAAAAGCAGCATCATCTCCACTTTACAAACTCAACTTTCCTGTACAGGATATCAGTTTAGACAAAAACGTCGAACATTCGACAGTTCGACAGACAGATCGGAAATGTGTTGGAATTTCTTACGGACATTACTACGCTAGTTCAGGGCGACGTTTGGCCAAAACGTTCAATAATAAGTTATCTTCCTGTCACTCATTCCCCGGCACCACGGTACGCGTGTTTAGGTGTGTCACATTTCCCGGTATTATGATAGACACATTTGGGTGTATCACATTCCCCGGCACCACGGGAGGCACGTTTCCGTGTATTATATTCCATACACCATCCAAACAAACACTTTCACACAATTGTAGTGTTCAGAAATCACGAATATGTCGATTTTGTAACCATTGAGTGCATTAAGCATATATGATCGGAAAACGATCATCTTTCTGAATTGCATACTGCACCTTTCGGCAACCTTTACTAGCTGAGCCTTGCCGATGGCATCTGAGCGTGAGTGTGATATATATATATATATATATATATATATATATATATATATATATATATATATATATATACATATATATATATATATATATATATATATATATATATATATATATACATATATACATATATATATGTGTGTGTGTGTGTGTGTCACACACACACACACACGCTCAGATGCGGTCGGATGTGCCCAGATTCCTGCGCGATATTTCAGTGTAGTTTGTATGTGCATATGTGTGCATGCATGTGTGCACACATGTGTGTGTATTCGATTGTGGCCACGTGTGCGATATTTGTCAAGTGCTTCTGGTCGACGGCCCTTTTTCGCCGTGCTGCCATCCAGCCCTGTCTGCTTCGATGCACCTGGAGTGGAGGTGCCACCGGGGCTGGCGCAGGTGTTCCCTGGAGTGGACGTGTCGCCGAAGCTGACATAGGTGCACCCTGGAGTGGATGTGTCACCGAAGCTGACATAGGTGCATCCTGGAGTGGATGTGTCACCAGGGCTGGCGCAGGTGCTCCCTGGAGTGGATGTGTCACTAATACTGACACGGACGCTCCCTGGAGTGGACTGTGTCACCGAGGCTGATACAGGTGCTCCCTGGAGTGGATGCGTCACCGTGGTTGGCGCAGATGCTCCCTGGAGTGGATGTGTCACTAATACTGACACGGACGCTCCCTGGAGTGGACTGTGTCACCGAGGCTGACACAGGTGCTCCCTGGAGTGGATGCGTCACCGGGGCTGACACAGGTGCTCCCTGGAGTGGATGTGTCACCAGGGCTGGCGCAGGTACTCCCTGGAGTGGACGTGTCACCGTGGTTGGCGCAGGTGCTCCCTGGAGTGGACGTGTCACCAGGGCTGGCGCAGGTGCTCCCTGGAGTGGATGTGTCACCAGGACTGGTGCAGGTGCTCCCTGGAGTGGACGTGTCACCGAATCTGACACAGGTGCTCCCTGGAGTGGACGCGTCACCGTGGTTGGCGCAGATGCTCCCTGGAGTGGACGCGTCGCCGTGGTTGGCGCAGATGCTCGGCGTTGGTCAAGTCAAGAGGCAGCGCACTGGCGTCCATGAGCGATTATCGACCTGTTGACCTGATTACGGCCCCGACTGGCCCGACGATTCGACGTCCGGGTCCCCAGCAGGTGGTTCGGATGATTGTGACTTTCCGGCGCACTAAGCAGCTGAAGCCATATTTCGTCGCCTGCCTCTCGCCCTGGCAAGAAAGGCGGGCATTGCGGGAAGTCGAACCCCGTATTTCCGGCATCCCAGGCGCTCAACTGAACCATTGAGGAGCCGGCGCCCGTGGGTCGAGGTAGCATATAATACTCCCAAGCAGCATCGACGTAGCATACGATTTTCCCAACAGAGTTGCATTAGTCTCGAGAGTCGCGGTATTCCATGCGGACAACCCCAGCAGCATCAGCGTTGTACACGAGTCGACGTAGTGCACGATCGTCACATTTGAGTCACAATAGCCGCAGTAACAGCGACTTCCCCCAGAAGCGTCGGAAAATAATTGGTGTAGCATCGGCGTTCAAATGGTGCGGGAGAGGAGCTGGGAGAAGTAATACCGAACTTCCGCTTGCAAGCTGTATGCAAACATCAAACCAAATTGCATTCAGCATGGTGCAAGAAGTTGGTATTGCAGGTGGTGGCAAGCAGTGGCGCTCCCAGTTTTGGTCCGGGGGGGGGCAACATCTGATGACGGCCCCTTACCTACCGAGGACCCCAACTTTGGTACAACACACACACACACAAACACACACACACACACACACACACACACATATATATATATATATATATATATATATATATATATATATATATATATATATATTTATATATATGAATATGTATATATATATACATAGTAATTTCAGCTGTCGATTTTCGTCCAACACGACACATTTTCATTCGCTCCCGGATATTTATGTGAAAGAAGTGAAAGCCCACAAACCAGAAAACTCGCTTAGTTCGGTAGCATACAAAATCGAACTGCCGACGTATCAACTGGCGAAAGCACTTAGCAAGACATTGAGTCCGTACATACAAACCCAGCCATCTGGTGAGTTTGTTGACCTGCTTAGGATAAAAATCGTCATGGAAAACTAGCATCATCGGACATAAGCAACCTTTTCACAAACGCACCAGTCGAGCACACCATCACGATCGATACAAAATATGCCTGCCACCATAGCACCATTGTTGCACCTTGAAAACATCAGGTGTGCTATGCTGCGGTTATGCACAATCAAAACACCATTCATGACACTCAGTCTGGCCTAAGTTCCCCGGCAAAAGCTTGGACGCCCTTTATCACACCAGGGTCTCTGTCACACTGCGTGGTTTCGGTTCCCATCGGCCCAGGGGCCCTTCATACCGGTTCTGGTCCCTCTAAGACGGCTCAGGGCCTTACGCGGCTAGAGGTACCTTCCGTCGGCGCAGGAACCCTCCGTAGCGGTCCAGGGCCTCCTCTGCCAAGCCGGAGTCCCTCTTCCAACAGCTTGGGCCCCTCCACCGAGCCAGGGGCCCTTGTACGGCTTAGACCCAACCCGTCGGCCCAGGGACCTTTTCTGACGACCCGAGATTCTCTCCGACAACTGGTGTCCTCGGTCCTTTCAGGGGTCCTTTAACGGTCCCTGGCCATTTCCGGCAAGCAGGAGGCCTCTTTTCAAACGCTTTGGCCCTGTCTATCATGTCAGGAGCCCTTTCTGCGGCTTTGGCTCCGTCGATAGCTAAGGAGCCCTTCATATTGGCCCGCAGCCCTCTTCGTCAGCCCGAGGGCCAATCCAACTATTCGGGCCCCCACCGTCAAACAGCCCTCCACGCTAGCCCAGCGAAGGTCCCTCGACATCTTCCTGATATACCTCTCAGTTGACTCGGAACCATTTTCATCGGCCTGCGACCCTTTCGGTTAATCCGGGCCCCTTACGTCGGTCCAGGGGCCCTTCACATCGGCCCAGGGATCTATGCGGGTCCCCTGCACCGACGCCCTCCGAGGCCCTTGCGGCTCCCTCCGACCCTCCAGAGGGAGAGAGCGGCTGCCCCCTTAGCTACGCCTCTGGTGGGAAGTACCGACTTCAGCACAGCATACCACCATGTGTCTGGTCGCACGGCGATGTGATGAACTGATACGAGGAGACAGAAGCTAGCTGGGAGCTATCGCTCAAGCTACGGCACGTGCAGTTGGTCGGTACCCTTGGGATGTGGCTCGAGTTTTATGGATGCTGCGACCTGGCAAGTGCCGCTAATGTGAATTCTCGTCGGCTGTGATAAAAAGAGCACGCTACACTAGCTTCAGCATAGCTATCGAGCTGCTCAGCAGCTGTCCGCGGAGCAGATGTCGAGTTGTTCAGCAGCTGTTCGCGGTGCAGATGTCGAGCTGTTCAGCAGCTGTTTGCGGTGCAGATGTCGAGTTGTTCAGCAACTGTTCGCGGCGTAGGTGTGTCGGAAGGCAGCAAGTCGCTGTCGTGAAGCTATACTTCAAACATTAGCGCAGCGAAAGAGTAATTTGAACGTGGTAAACCCCGAATCTGGTAGAGCTGTATTACTTTGATTGTGGATTTTGCCTTGCCATATCACGTATTGTATTATCATGCTCCTCATTATCTATATGACATATACGCCCGTACTAATATCGACAAAACAAGCAACCAAATATATGCACTCTGACTATTACCATACAATACAGTTCTGTCGCTGAAAATGACGATTAATAGCGGTTTTTCAGAGTATGAATAACCTCAAGTAAAAAAGTCCATCTGTGGTGCAGGCCACCAAAAACGGGAATGTGCAATAAACCACAATTTATTAACGTGGCCAGAACGGCGCTGACAGCACTACCACAGGCACCTGCACCTGCTGCTGCTATTTCGATGATGAATCACTTCCGAATGCATTATGTAACCGATTACAAGAACATCACAACCTCACCCTGACGTGCGATGTTCCATGTTGCAAATGGTATGAGTGTTCCATGGTGAAATTATTCACTGCATGTGCAATTACTGTTGTGCTTTACCGCCTGAAATATGTGCCCTCGCATTAACAGGCCACGACATGATCATGTTGCATCTCATTTGGAATTAAAATTCATCAAGAGCTTTACCAAAGTGCTATTTGAAGTAGCATGGTGATGCGGCATCAACTATGCCGTTTCGTCAGCTCGGTTCACGGTATTGTTTGGCGCTCGGCCACGCCGCTTCGTCAGTTCAGTGTGTGGATTGTGAGGCGATCGCAGTACGATGCTGTACATTTCGTGTTCTCACATGTGCTTCGTGTGTGGAGCGGAGACCGCCAGCTTGCATCATTTGTGTGTAATCGTCAAACAAGTATGTCTCACTCTCTAGATCACAAGGCGAGTGTTTTGTCGCAAGATCTGTTGTATATTTTTCGCAAGGTGTTTAGTAAGAATGTCGTGCGCATGACGCACTCACAGCAGGGTAGCATGTAGGCTCATTGGCATACTTGCAGATGGTCGAATGCTTTATATATCCGTCGCACCGCTTCTGTTCCGAGCTCCGTTTGCAGGGATGTCGCGGACTGCCATGCACCTCGCGCGAAATATGATCGCAAATAAATGAGGCCGGCACTGGTAATTGTCACGGGGTCGTTTTCTGGGAACCGGAGGCACGCAACTTGGTGCACCCCGAAGCTGATGTTCCGCTCCGTTGCGTTCGCCCGTATCCAAACTGATAAGCAGGGAAGCGTCAATCGCCGCCGTGATACTCGTCGCCCCATTTCCCGCCGACCTCCGCCGTGATACCCGTCACCGCATCTCCCACCAACCTTCTCCGTAATACCCGTCACCGCATCTCCCGCCGACCTCCGCCGTGATACCCGTCACCGCATCTCCCACCAACCTTCTCCGTAATACCCGTCACCGCATCTCCCGCCGACCTTCTCCGTAATACCCGTCACCGCATCTCCCACCAACCTTCTCCGTAATACCCGTCACCGCATCTCCCGCCGACCTCCACCGTGATACCCGTCACCGCATCTCCCACCAACCTTCTCCGTAATACCCGTCACCGCATCTCCCGCCGACCTCCACCGTGATACCCGTCACCGCATCTCCCACCAACCTTCTCCGTAATACCCGTCACCGCATCTCCCGCCGACCTCCACCGTGATACCCGTCACCGCATCTCCCACCAACCTTCTCCGTAATACCCGTCACCGCATCTCCCGCCGACCTCCACCGTGATACTTATCGCCTCATCTCCAGCAGACAGCCCCGTAATACTCCCCGCCCCATCTCCGGCCGACCTCTGCTGTGATACTCGTCACATCTCCAGACGAACCACGGTCCGCACGGTTGTGGGTGTCGAGGCGGCTGTTGCCGCATAGACTTCCTGCCGAATTCCCAGGGTGCCACCGGGCTCAACAGGCTACCCTGACATCTCGGGCCGAGGCAAGTACGAGCTACAAAATAAAAGGATCCGAGAACTACAAAATGAAACGACCTGAGAGCTACAAAATGCGTTCATCGTTGTGAGGTTGCGCACATTTGACACACCTTCTTCAGCCAGAAACGCGCTGCGTCCTCTCAATGTCTTGCGATAATCGCGTACCTTCAACACCTTGGCTTTGACAAAGTAGTGCACGAGTTCACGAAAACATAAGAGCGATGGTCATCTAGCAGCGGCTTAGCGCGCTATGAAGTGTGTTGGACGAAAGAAAGCCGATCAATCTCGCTGCAAAAGCGCAAATGTGTCGGAAAAAGTGCAAAGGAGTTCGGGAGTTCGGCACAGTGTACTGAACTGTGTGATGTGTGCACCGTTACCTACAGAGAAGCCCGCTCTCGGAAAGGGTGCCCCTACTGCCAAGAGAAGCCAACCGAGAAGCTCATCTGATCCAGTCGATATTCGTCGTACCCTTCACGTGCTATACTGCCACTCTGTTGAACCGTCTTTTGTCACACCAATAGCCAGGGGTGTAGCTTTGTACGCTTTTGGGAGGGCACTTACCCTGGGACCATATGTGATATGATGCCCTCCCCCTAGTCATTTGTGTCGAGCATATTGCTCTCATGCATTGTGCCCTCCTAATCATTTTCAGAAGCATACGCCTATGCTGATTTGCGATCTTTGTTAACTTCTAACTTACTTATTTGGGGCTTGCAAGTGTATGTGCTGTCAGCGAATTCAAACTCACCCTCAGAGTGGTCTTAGAACGGATGTTTTGTCGAAGAGCGTCGTGAGAGTTGAACCGAGAGGAAGTTACATCGGTGGACCACGAAAAGGTTATTGGCGTGCTAACATGTTCAAAGAACATCTGGAAGCATGAAATGTTAATTATCTGAGCCTATCAACTGCAGCAAAACGGGCCGCCAAAAGTACCTGTCATTTCAGCGGACGCACCAAGCATTCCCTTAGAAATCAAATGATAATGATAATGACGTCACGATAAAAAGTCAGTAAAATATTTGCCAGGGATGTACCGTCCAGGGGTGGATACAGATTCTAGTGAGGAGAGGGAGGCATCTTCCCGGGCCCAGCCCAGCGGCCATTTCTCCCTCCGAAGGGCGCCACTGGTGGAGGGAAATCAAGAGGCGCACTTATTTCTGAATTGGCGCCTGTTCGAAGGGCTTCTTTCACGGAAAATTCCGGTGTTGGGAATCCCCTCTCCGAATTCACGACTGACACGATCAGTTGTGGTGGGCGGAGCGCAATGTTCGAATTTAGCTCAATGTCGCTCATAGCCCTTGGGTCACAAAACTATCATGTGGCAGCAAAAAAAAAAATGTAGGAGGCACACCAGGAAACCGGAGAATCGCACTAAGTGAGGCCAATGCGTCCAACGCGCAAGGCGGGTGCGCACGTGCACGACAGATGGCGTTTTGACAACCGGGACTTGTTGACTGGAATGTCTGGAGTAGGAAAATTTTACTTTAAAAAGTGATTTACAAGGGTGTAATTTCGGTAGAGTAAGGTAATCCCCAATCTTCTTTTCGTATTTCTCTTATCGAGGAATACGAAAAAACTTTCGAACAGGATGGCGGACGTTAAGGTTGAAATCCGGTTACTCAGGAACGATGGTGGTAGATTGAGCCCCTTCCACAAGTCAAGTAAGAAGGTCACCAATTATTAAAAATAGCAATGGGTCCTTTGAAGAAATAGACGTTGAAATCCTTGGACGTTCCGAGAGAGGGTAGGTGGTCCCCCTCCAAATCCGTTCGTCCTTCCCCTAAGCGCAAAATCCTAGGTCCGATACTGAATGCAACTAACCTTTTCAGAGAAATACAAGTAAAAACGATCCGGATTCGTATGAAGAATATTTCAGGCATTCGCGTGGTGTCATATTTGCATACGCAAAACAAAAATTGAATACGTAAAGCCGTGGCAAATATTGGCAGTTTTCGCTTGAGATGCACGCAAAGTGCTGCGGAGTATAGCCTTGGCTACGTCAAAGACTGGGAGTGAACTGACTGGCAGTTGGCGAAGTTACGCTCCCGGTCGACTGCACGCGCGTCCATTCCTGGAGCTGCGTTAATTGCGGCGGCAGCAAAACGTCGCCACCGTGCCAGGCTCGAATAGCAAGCGATCTAGTGTCCTGAGATGGCCAGCTGACGTGGCTGACGTACACAATCTCCCAGCCCACGTGGCTGGCATAGACAGCCTCACGGTCCCAGCGGCTAAATGTCATCACTGATGACTGCTGGAGGCGCAATCTCCAGTAGACACTAATGAGAAACTCGACAAATTGCAAAGAGTATGTGCACGACAAAAGCGACGCTTCGCTTATCACCAATGTCGCACCTCCCCTCTCCATCAGAATCTGTGTGCAGAAACAGACCACTGCCTCAAATTCCTCCCCCGGCCCCGACGTTCTCAGACACAGCCCAGTGTCTGGCACAAGGTCACGAATCGTTCTGACGTCATCAAATGAGATGACATACACGTATGGCGACCGGTCACGGCACAGTAGCATCATCAGTGTCACCGACTCAATACCGACGTCGGAGACAACGTCGCTCATTAGGGCTGGGGGCGCTTCAATAGGCTCCTAACGGGCCAACATATGGCAGCCACATGTGGTTGAAGCCACGCATACCGACCGGAAAACGGTTCTCGAACTGATTGGCTATTCGGGTGGCGTGCAGTCTGGTCTCATCCGCGATTAGAGGCGCAAATGTCGACTTGGTCAGCAGCGGCGCTGGCTATGTGAAAATGGGCCAACACGCTGCCACCAGTTGGGCGCTATGGAAACCCCCCTCCACAACACCCTGCGACCAGCTGGGCGCTGTGATACCTCCCCCCATCCACAACACCCTATCACCAGCTGGGCGATGTCATAACCCCCCCCCCTGTTAGCAATTACCCGTACAAGACCGGTAGCTCCCGCGTGCATCTAGTCTCATGCTTAATTCATGGGGAAGGATGCTAATCGCGGGCGCCGTGACCGGCTTAGGTGTATGATGGCTCGAGATTCGGGATGGATAGGTGGTCTTGTCTCTGCTAATGTTACGTTGTCATTCTCTCTATTGAAGCTGAAAACATATCATGAAAATCAAGACCTGGACCCACTCTCCTGAGTTCGCGAGGTGTATCCAGCCCTGTACATATACTTTGCTTATTGTGTCATGCAGTGCGGTTCTCCGTCTCTAATCGCCGGCTTGCAAGTAGCCGTCAGCTAAAGTAATCACACATTGCGGCTCAGGTTTCACTGTATTTAACAAGCCGGGCGTCGCGTCAGACACTAACTAAGGCAGGCTTATACACAACACGTTTTGTGCAAAACAGGAGAACCACATCCCGTCGTCAATCCAAGCAAAGCAAACGACATTCTGGGGTCACTTACCGCCTAGAACGTGCTCAGTCGGCGTCAGAACGCCAAACTGTTCCTGTGCTAAAGCCCGCATTGGCAAAAAAGACCATTAGCTTCGACACGTCGAGACCCTCCACGACGGCGGACGAAGAACACGACTTCCGCTGAGAACACGTCGAACCGACATCATCGCCCACCGAGCTGGTACACAACCAGGCGACAGAGCCGCTTCTGACATGGCCGCCCACGCAGCTGGTGCACAACCAGGCGACGGAGCCACAACCAAGTTCAATGGTGCCACAACCAAGTTCAATGTGCACACATCCAGACCGGATCTTCAGTGTGCCACAACACGAACATCTGTGTTTAATGAATCACGCTCCGCTTACTAAACAATTGCTGAAGTACAGCAGCATTTTGTCGTCACCTTCACCCCATCCCCAATACAGCAGCTCTCTGTCGCCACCCTCACCCCATCCCCGTCACAACATCTCTCTGTCGTCACCCTCACCCCATCCCCGTCACAGCAGCTCTCTGTCGTCACCCTCACCCTATCCCCGAGGCGTTCTCACAGAAGAAAAACTCCAAGCACGGCAGGAGCGACCCCAGCTCGAACCGGCCGGATGAGATGGTTTTCACAGACACCACTCAGACTCGATATCTGGAGCCGTGTTGCTCGCCGCCGGTCGAGGCACCGACAAGTGTGACGTCATCTTCAGTCGCTGAACACGCTGAAGTATGTGTACTTGACACGGGAGACGTGCGAGCAGAGCGCCAGCGCGTCCTGCTCGCTCAGGTCCAGCACCTCCGTCAGAGTTGTGCAGGTCAGCAGCATGAAAGACACGCCATCCATGTCCTGCAGGGCACAACTGAGCGTAAGGAGAGCTCAACAGCTGCTCTGGCCATGTGGCCACACACGACAGCGACTCGGTCGGTCACTGGAGCTCAACAGCTGCTCTGGCCATGTGGCCACACACGACAGCGACTCGGTCGGTCACTGGAGCTCAACAGCTGCTCTGGCCATGTGGCCACACACGACAGCGACTCGGTCGGTCACTGGAGCTCAACAGCTGCTCTGGCCATGTGGCCACACACGACAGCGACTCGGCCGGTCACTGGAGATCAACAGCTGCTCTGGCCATGTGGCCACACACGACAGCGACTCGGTGGGTCACTGGAGCTCAACAGCTGCTCATTGTATCTCAATTCATTCGATACCATTCATCTTCTTCGGTTTGTCGACAAGAACCATCAGGTGGAATAGGAGACAATTTGTGCGTAACCTTTACATGTCAAACATGCACTCTGGACGTAGCCATTACATGCAGAGCATCAACTCTGTGTGTAGCTTAGGGTGCCACTTCTTGAAGTGTTTTTCATTTTTGGGAATTTATATCGGGACGGGTGCGTTTCTGGTGTCATTCCGTCTAAAAACATTGTGTGTAAAAAAAATGGAATGAAATAATAATTAGAACTGCCTCAACGAGGTCGAAGTTGATGCTTTTTGTCGAAAAGTATTCACTGGTGTACAGAAGACCAAAAAATAGGTATAATACAGGGTGTAACACGAGTTTATTCAAATATTGACACAGGGGAAATTACATGTCATTCTAAGTAGAAAATGTTCTATGCACCTATACATTGCTGTGTTTAGCGGTAAGATCAAAGGCAAAATTAATACGTACAGTGGATGTCCGATGATGCGTTCGGGGTGATGGAGCTAGGCTAGCGATCAGTTAATTGTCACCATATCCATCTACACCATCGAAACGGCGCACTGTGACCCAAACCAGGAACGAGACCGAGTTCCTCTCATCACTTGACCGCCTCTTCGATATCGCACACGAACAGGCGAGGTCGATGATCACGATCGAAGAGGGCAGGGAGTTCCTGACGGAATAAAGGTCCGAGGTCCGGCGCGGCCGCATCTCCTCCACACGTGACATGACGCTGCACAGGACAGGAAGCGGAAAGGAGCCGCCAGCAAGATGCTGAAAGGGCGAACGGAAAGAGCCGAGAAGAACTCGTCTCGTCGAACTGGCATCTAGCTCTAGCACAGGTGCAAGCAGCCCGACTCGGTCACCGACACGGCGTCGTTGCCGAGAAGAAGAGGAAGAGCTCACTCTCCCGGGCTTGCCCACGTCGAATGCAGAAGCATCTACGACCCCTTTACCACCCAAGCGATACCGCGCGTCGAACAATGTGATCACCCCTGATCTCTCCGCAGCGGTGGATCTGACGAAACTTGCCGACCGAGGTTTTTTTTGCTGTCGGCAGCTGCGAGGAGCTTGGGCCACGACTCTAAGGAGCTGGTCTTGAACCGCGAATCATCCCGCCGCGACCGAGCAAAGTTTCGTGCTATAGCAGCAACGGAAATGAAGGCAGCCTTCCATCCCACTGCGCTGCTGACCGTTCACTGGGACGGGAAAATCGTACCAGCGCCTGACGGAGGCCCTGCTGAAGATCGCCTTCCAGTTCTGGTGTCTGGGGAGAACGTCGACAAGGTTCTGGCTGTGCCCAGCCTCCCCGATGGCACCGGCCGCGCCATGGCGTAAGCCGTTTTCTCTGCCCTCGAGGATTGGGACATCAAGGGACGGGTCTGTGCCCTCTCTTTTGACATCACCGCCTCAAATACAGGACTCTCAGGAGGAGCTTGCTCTATCATTGAGCAGAAACTCGAGAAAACAGTGCTTCATTTGGCTTCCCCCACCATATCCACGAACTGGCGTGCGAGAAGGCAGTCACGGCGTGCCTCGGTCCCTCTACTGGTCCTCATGACATCCTGTTCAAACTATTCGCCGTCCAGTGGGACTTCAACGATCAAACCAAAGCGAAGTCATTCGAGGATGGAACTATGCCGCAGCACCTGAAGGACGCCCGCGACGACATGCTAATCGAATTCAGCCGCCTCCTCGACGGTCAACATCCACGTGATGACTACAGGGAGCTTCTGGAGTTCTCTGTAATTGTGCTGGGCGGTCCGAACAAGCGGGTTGCCCGGTTCGCTCGTCCCGGCGCCTTCCATCGCGCGCGCTGGGTGGAAAAAGTCATCCATGCCATTAAACTGTTCCTATTCCGGGGACAGTTTCAGATATCGTCAGGCAAAGCGGCTGGAATCCGGCGATCCACCATCTTCGCCGTGTCCATCTGGTTGGTTGGTTATTGGTTTTACGACACATCGACCGTTGAGTCATGTAGCGTCGCCAATCTCTCACGCCGATTGGTCGCGGGCGAAGAGTAGCGACAGGTGAGATTCGAACCTACAACCTTTCGATTATGAGACGAGCGACTTACCCCTAGGCTACTCATCCCCCGTGTCCATCTGAGTGACGGCCTGGTACAAAGCGCCGCCTCCGGCAACGGCCCCAGCAGCGGACCTCGCGCTGCTCAAGGCCCTCGTCAATTATCCCGACTCAGCGGTGGCCAAGGCGACGGCAATAGTCTTCGCCAGGCACCTATGGTACTTGAGCGAGCGCCTCGTCACCCTGGCCATCTTCGACCTCGAGGTCTTCGAGGGGATCGACTTGGCGACAAAGGAGGAGATGATTAAAGCGACGAAACAAGAGGAAAGATTGCAGGATCTCCGCGGCCTGTCAATGTTGACCTGTCCACCGCCTCAATCTCTTACAAGACATTGACTAAGTTATCAACGATTACATCAAAGGAGTTCTTCAAGGTTCTGGACACCAGCACCGCCTTCCTGCTCAAGGATCTGGAGGAGTGGCCAACGGACCCAGCCTTCATCGCCGCATCCTGCCGAGTCCGGGCCCTTCAAGTCGTCAACGACTTCGCTAAGCACGGGGTGGCATTGATGCAGTCTTTCAACCTGCCCATTACCAAAAGTGAAGACCAAAGGCAGTTCCTCTTACAAGTGGTGGAGAAGCACCGCTGTGACTTCCCAACCGCCCGCAAGTCCACCGTGGCCTCTGCAAAGTGGGCAACAATGTGTTGGAGATGGGCGCCCATGATACCTCCACCCCACACTTTGAGGGGCTAATACTCGAGTTGAGGGGACCTAGAGTTGAAAGTATGAAGTACATTTGTATGCTCTAGGTCAAGATTAGCAGTTTGAGCAAACCGGAAGTGATATTTTATTTGCTAGAGGCATAGAACATCATGTTCTAAAATCTGTACTTTTCGATAAAATATACCAACTTTGACCGTATTGAGGCAGTTCTAAATATTGTTTTATTTCAAAAATATTTTACACACGATATTTTTGGCGGAATGAAACCAGAAATGCGTCCGTCCCGATAAAAATTAAAAATGTCGAAAATAAGCGTCACCCTAGTGTAGCCCCTACATGTAAAACACGAAGTCTGTGAGTGGCCTTTGCATGTAAAAGCAACTCAATACGTAGCCTTTACATGTAAAATATCAACTCTGTGTATAGCCTTTACATGTAAAGCATCACATGTATGTAGCCTTTACATGTAGGACATCAACTCTGTGCGTAGCCTTTACATGTAAAACATCAACTCTGTGTGTAGCCTTTACAACGTAAAACATCGCCTGTGTGTAGCATTTACATGTAAAACATCAACTCTGTGTGTACCTTTCACACGTAAGACAACTTCCAGAGCGTGAGGATGTCATGGACAGACATAAAATTTATTTCGTTCTGACGATGCCTCCAGAACATTCTCCCGCAATCTACGCCGTGGGTGGTTAGCTAACTGCAATTTACACAATTGCTCAAGTTGTAACTAAGTAACTAAGATTATCGGGGACATCACAAAAAGCGTGCTGAGATAAAGAATCTCAGGACAATTGCCGAAAAACCGATTCGGGCGCCATTCAAGCCATGTCGGCGGGATATATTTCAAAGCGTCATTGGCTAGCTATATGATGACGTCACTTTCAACCACCAGGAAATCGCCGTCGCCGTCTGCACCAGCCAATGAGCTGCGCCGTTCCCGGTCACCGAGCTGTAGTGCCCCGCTGCCATCGAGCTGTAGTGCCCCGCTGCCACCGAGCTGTAGTGTCCCATCAGACACCGAGCCGTTGTGCCCCATTGGCCACCGAGCTGTAGTGCCCAAACGCCACTGAGATGTAGTGTCTCATAGGCCACTAGGCTAGTGTCCCATTGGCCACCGAGCTGTAGTGTCCAAACGACACCGATCTGCAATGTTCCATCGGCAACCGAACTGTAGTGCTCCACCGGGCCACCGAGCTGTAGCGCTCCACCGACCACCGAACTATGGCGCCCCACCAACCACCGAACGTTGTCCCTCTGGACTCCCGGGTCGTAATTCTGCTCATTCTGGCGTAACTGCATGCAGCAAAAATGAAATTATGAATGGCAGGTGCCACTCCACCAGTTAAGAGTCCAGTTTGGGGAAGGGGTTGGGGGACGTGTAGCTGATAAGTTTGGAGCATCGTAAAGTTGGGTGCTACTACTAGGCTGTGTGTTGCTTAGCGGCTGCATGACCTGCCGGTGTTTTGTTTGCCGGCTCCAAACCACTGTCGGTGCTTTCCCCGGAGCGATTGAAACATGGGACGGTCGTATTAACATATGCTCATATGAATGATTTAGGCTCGTATAAAGTGGTGCCAAATTTTATCATTCATACGTGAGAATTAGGAGATCGGAACTATTGCCTGGTCGCCCGCCTTCCTAAAAAAGACGTTCCATAGGCTCTCTAAAACATTTAAGTTTCAAGTGCTGGGATAGGACGAATGGAACAAGTGCCTTCGTCCGCTACACTACACAGGGAGAATGCTGACCGGACGTGATCCGGTGTGGGCGATGGCAGCGTGTTGGAACTACCTGGCACACCAGCCAATGTACCGCAGGGTAACACATGTCAGAAAAGTAGGTGGAAACCACAAACCGCAAACCACCGCTGCACAGATCTCTAGGCGACGTCCATTCCACTGTAACACTTGCACGCGGTATTTGTGGCACGGTACCTTGCATGCGGCATTAATTATATTTGATAAAAGTACTAACGTCATGTTCGTGAACCACAAATCTGAAGTTGCCCATGGCGGCACCAGGTCGGAATTTAGAAGCATGTCATTCACTCTCATGCACGGAATTATTTCAAGATGAAAACAAAACTGACCGAATACATGCTATATCTACTACGCAGATGATCATGCACACTTGTCTTGAATATTCCACGTTCCCCAAAAGAAAGTTCGCATAGCTCACTGATTAGATTTGTCGTGTGAAAGTATTTACAATAGAAGACTGTTGTACGAAAAAGTCGGTGGATTTTGCAGCGGATGTAATGTCGAGCAGAAGTGGCAGCGCCGGAGTCTGGTTCTTAGTAGAAGTCACACCGTAGCAGTTTGGTTCGTAGAAGCTGCAGCGTAGCAGTCTGGTTCGTAGTATATGTTACACGCAGCAGCCTCGTCTGTAGTAGAAGTCGCAGCATAGCAGTCTGGTCCGTAGTAGAAGTGGAAGCGTATCATTCTGGTCCGAAGTAGACGTAACAGCGTACCAATCTAGTCCGTAGTAGAAGTAGCAGCGTAGCGGTCTGGTCCGTAGTAGAAGTAGCATCGTAGCAGCCTGGTCCGTTAGCCGTTCCCGTTCGTGGCATGCTGTTATCCTCTTGCCTCATGTCCCTGTGATCCCGGACAGCGGTACCAGTGACCCCGGACAGCGGCACCAGTGACCCCGGACAGTGACACCAGTGACCCCGGACAGTGGCACCAATGACTCCGGACAGCGGCACCAGTGACCCCGGACAGCGGCACCAGTGACCCCGGACAGCGGCACCAATGACTCCGGACAGCGGCACCAGTGACCCCGGACAGCGGCACCAGTGACCCCGGACAGTGGCACCAGTGACCCCGGATAGTGGCACCAGTGACCCCGGATAGTGACACCAGTGACCCCGGATAGTGGCACCAGTGACCCCGGACAGCGGCACCAGTGACCCCGGACAGTGGCACCAGTGACCCCGGATAGTGGCACCAGTGACCCCGGATAGTGGCACCAGTGACCCCGGATAGTGGCACCAGTGACCCCGGACAGCGGCACCAGTGACCCCGGATAGTGGCACCAGTGACCCCGGATAGTGACACCAGTGACCCCGGATAGTGGCACCAGTGACCCCGGACAGCGGCACCAGTGACCCCGGATAGTGGCACCAGTGACCCCGGATAGTGGCACCAGTGACCCCGGACAGCGGCACCAGTGACCCCGGATAGTGGCACCAGTGACCCCGGATAGTGGCACCAGTGACCCCGGACAGCGGCACCAGTGATTCCGGGCAGCGGTGTCAGAGCCTGGTGATTGGAACTACGCCCAGCACAGACACCACGTGCCACTACCGTCATCGCCTGTTGAGGATGAATCAGCCAACACCCAACATCCAACATCCACCACCCAACACCCAACACAGACTCCATGCGCCACTACCGCCACCGCCTGTCAAGGATGAATGAGCCAACACACAACAGTTAACACCCAACATCCAGCATCAATACCCAACATCCAACACCCAACAGACTCCACGTGCCACTACAGCCAACGCCTGTCATGGAAGAATCAGCCAACATCCAATGTCGAACACCCAACATCCAACACAAAGTCCACGTGCCACTACCGCCAACGCCTGTCATGGATGAATCAGCCAACATCCAATATCCAACACCCAACACTCTGCGCAGGCACTGTAGACAGCAACCAGTCTGTTCTGAGGAGGCTGCCGCAAGACACATACGACGCTATATAACCATCAACCATGGCGGCTGGCACACCTTAAAGCCGCCAGAACCATCTGGGACGCCCATCTCGAGTGTCGTTCGGTGGTTAACAACGGCGCGGCGGTCTCACTATGCCAGCAGCAGCCGGCCGTTCGCACTGCTGCTGTTTGATGCATAGCACTCGACACTGACCACTCAGGGGTGCGGTGTACACGTTACGGGTCTGCTGTGAATAGACTTCATTTGGAACATGCAGTGGAGAGCGGGTATTTGGAACATGAGTCACTCTTGTCTCGGCAACTCAACGGGTTGGCAACTTAGCAACATGAAACTTGCACGGTGGGTGAGAGGTAAGGGACCTCGCTAAGGAGATATCGACCGACTTCAGTGGCTGTCATCCGAGTCGACCCGGTGTGTAGGTCAGGGGGCCTCGCCAAGGATATGTCGATCAGCTTCAAAGGCAATGCAGAGAGCTGGTCTCTTAACCGAAATATTGTTTGTCACCCTGTCTCTTCTCTCCGTCGCTAAAAAGCCGCGTGAGCAGTTGGCTGTATAACCGAGAATGAGTTGGTGCGTCGTGAAAGCTCTAATACAAATCGGCACGTAATAGCAACGCGTGTTATAAATAGCTACGGATTGCATTGTTTTCACAATCGAAGCTACGTGGCGCGCACGAAAAGATTAGATGTTATATATTTTTAGTTGCAAAGGTGACACGGGATGAACGTGGACATAACCACTGCGAGCTCACTTAAATCTTCATTTATAAAAGGTAATGCTGGAGGGTATAGGTGGAGACATCTCGAAATTCCAGAGGAGCAAGCATTTCCCTCTCGCAGACAAGAAAACGAACCTAGAATGAAAAAGACTACCACACATTGCGACTGCCACTAACACTGTGAGAAGTGAAGGCTCGCAAATAGGGCAAGTGAAGCCTTGCAAATAGGACAAGTGTGGGGTCTAGGCAGAACTAGGCAGAAGCACAATCACTCACCAGAAATGATGGCAGCTGCTCTGACCAGGACCGGGTCCAGAAGACTCACCTGCTGCCTTAGTTTGTCGACAAGGTGAGCGCATTCGGTGTTGCGCAGGTATTTCTCCAGGTCGGCGCCGTCCCAGAGTCGTGGGCTCTTCTCCACCGACACCTGGTACAGGGCGGGTGTGGCGGCCGGCAGCGGGCCGGCTGGTGTCGAGGTCACCGCCGACTCCCGCAGCCACCGGGGCGGTCTGTCGGACAGTGTCACCAGTCACACACGGTCACCGGTCACACATGGCCACCGGTCACACATGGTCACTAGTCACACACGGTCACCGGTCACACATGGTCACTAGTCACACACCGTCACCAGTCACACATGGTCACCAGTCACACACGGTCACCGGTCACCGGTCACACACGGTCATCGGTCACACACGGTCACCGGTCACCCACGGTCACCCGGTCACACACGGTCACCCGGTCACACACGGTCACCAGTCATACATGGTCACCAGTCACACACGGTCACCGGTCATACATGGTCACCAGTCAAATGGTCACCAGTCACACAGTCACCAGTCATATGGTCACCAGTCACACGGTCACACGATCACCAGTCACATGGTTACCAGTCACCAGTTATACGGTCACACGATCACCGGTTACCGGTCACACGGTCACCAGTCACACGGTCACCGGTCACACGGTCACCAGTCGCACGCCATCAGTCACACGGTCACCAGTCACACGGTTACCAGTCACACGGTCACCAGTCACTAGTCACACGGCCACCAGTCACCAGTCACCAGTCACCAGTCACACGGTCATCAGCCACACGGCCATCAGCCACACGGCCATCAGCCACACGGTCACCGGTCACACGGTCACCAGTCACTAGTCACACGGTCA
This sequence comes from Imbricaverruca yamaguchii, assembly GCA_034440575.1. Lineage (NCBI taxonomy): Eukaryota > Metazoa > Arthropoda > Thecostraca > Neoverrucidae > Imbricaverruca > Imbricaverruca yamaguchii. The sequence goes on along the minus strand of JAOTOL010001644.1, from coordinate 3,408,107 downwards.
CCAGTCACCAGTCACCAGTCACCAGTCACACGGTCATCAGCCACACGGTCATCAGCCACACGGTCACCAATCACACGGTCACCAGTCGCACAGTCACCAGTTTCACGGTCACCAGCCCCACAGCCACCACTCCTACGGTCACCAGTCGCACCGTCATCAGTCACACGGTTACCAGCCACACGGCTACCAGCCACACGGTCACCAGTCATACGGTCACCAGTCATACGGTCACCAGTCGCACGCTCACCACTCATACGGTCACTAGTCACACGGCCACCAGCCACGAGATGGGTGATTGACCACAGCAACAAGACACCACGAACGTTTCATTTGTGGAGCCGCTGGCATTCCATGTAATTTCTCGCGTAATTATAGGGAGGCAAACACGGGTGTGTGTTCCTGAATTGAGAACTACGTTTCGGAGTACAGGCCTGGTGTCTGTTGAAACTGCCTTCTCCAGCTTTCATCCTAAGCTCATGCCTAGGTGCACAGCCACGCACTGCTGCATGGCAGACGTTTCTGTTCTCGGCACGTTTGTGGGGGGGGGGTCATTTTCTCTTGCGCCCTAAAGTACAGATCCACCAGCACCACCACCCTTGCTCAGAGTCAGGTATCCCGCCGCAGCCGGTCTGCACATAGCGGGCCGGTCACCTTATCAAGGCCAGCACACCGATGACGGACTGTGCCAGTGGTGGAGAGTCGGGCACTACCGCCGGGCTGCACCGTCGGGCCTCTGTAAGAGGTCATGGTGTCGTGGCACGTGCTGTAAAGGGCCGACTGGCGCCGGGTCGGCGGTTAACACTGCTAAGCCGTCAATGTTGCTGCGGTTGCGACTCTACGACGCACTCAGCGGCTGAGGTCCCCTGCCTCTCACCCTGGCAGGCAAGACGGGCACCGCGGAGGAATTGAACCCCGTACCTCTGGCACGCCAGGCGCTCAGCTAACCAGTGAGCTACCCACGCCCTGCCACGGTTGCCGCCTTCAGCTATTCGATGTCATGGTTGTGAACGCGATGTGAGACATCTGAGAGTTCACCACACATTATTAGCATATTATCACTCGAAATGTACGACCAACTTTTAATCAGCTGGTCACTCGAAGGTCATTACACCGCCAACCAAACAGGAAACGGAGTATGTAGCCAACTACCCCCAAAGAAAAAGTGGCACGTACGGTTCGCACTTCGTTTCAAAAGGATTTGAAAGCATGGAGAGTGGATCACTTCTGTTTCTCAAGCGTCTGTAGATGGCTGGTAATTAAGCAGTCTGGTGTTTTGCATATTCAACGAAACCCTAATCACCATGAAATAGACCACTTCGCACTTTGTACGACTGAGAACTGTCACCAGTCGCCCAAATATAGTTGTTCATGAGGAAAATTTACCTCTTGTATTTCTACCATCAATTATCATGTGAACTTCGCGCAGTCTGAAGCTCAAATTACAGCTCATATGAACCTAAGATGCAAGTAAAATGAAGAACTAAAAAGCATGAGCAATACGTTCACGAGCAAATACGGCAACACACAACCTAGTTTCCTCCTCACATGGAAACACAAAACATCCTTGATCGACGCAACAAGGACTGATCCGAAGATAACAGTGCCAAGTAGACAAGAGAGTGACACGGAGGCACACGCCATCATCTAGAGCCAGCGCGCGCACAATTATATTCACGGCCCTAACTTCGTGCACACCATGGCATTGCGAAGATTGGTTGCATGTTCATATCGCTGCAAGCTCCCCAACAAAAGTGAAGCTTCACACCTCATTTCGAAAGGACTTGAGGACTTCAACTCATCGTGTTTGGAGCACTTCTGTTCCTGAAGCGCCTGGAGATGGCTCGCAATTATACAGTTTGATGCTTTGCATTTTCAACGAAGCCCTCCTCAAAGTGGCGATAGGCCACTTCGTGCTTTGTCCCATTCAGAACCGTCACCAGTCCCGCAAATAGTGTTCGTACCTGCGATGCCTTCGGGACCCCAGCGAGGCTCACAGTTAGCTTGAGTGAAAAATGAACAGAGCAAAGCGTGAGCAGAATAATGAGTAGAGCAGCTTGGCCACCATTCCGTGGTTGGAGCCCAAACGCTGTTCGTCCCAACTTGCGCTCTTTTTGTGTGAACTCCAGCGAGGCTAAACGTCTGCAAGTCTCGTGTCTTGTAAATACTGCGCAGTCCCGAAATATAGAACTATATTTTGGGGGGCCCTATTTATTGCGATCCCCTTCGGAAATATGTGCCCCTAGATCATGGCAAGACGTTCGCTGCGTCGCTGGTTATTGAGTACTTCGCAGTAGTGAAGAGCAAGCCTTAAAACTCCGAATAGACAATTAGTGCCACTCTAAAAAGTTTCTTCCTCAGAAATCCGCCGGCAGCCCTCCGAAGATCCGAAGCAATATCCTCTCCATCATTTGCTATCAACTACGATACTACTTTAACCGATGAAAGCAAGCCATGAAATGTACATTTTCATCTTGCCAGTTCCATTTTTGGTAACCGGACCTGGTGTATTGATATAACCGTCTGGTATAGCACCCCGATGACGTTTCTCCTAGATTTGGCAATGGTCTAGAAGCTATAGGAGATCGTTAGCATAACCTACCAAAATTGTCAAGTTGTTCTAAACTTACCAGACATTCTCCACAACAAAAATGAAGACTTATTCAGAGACCACATTGAGGTGCCTAAGTTTTGCTTTAATATTTCCGATCTTTGTGTGTTGCATTTGGCTTCAATTGGCGAATTATATTCCATTAGGAGACAAGGAGCTCAAATGTAACGCTGATCGCCTGATGTATTATTTATGTGAACAAAACTTGTGAATTAAAATGCCTTTGAAGAATTGCATTAAATCCAGTTAGGGTCTATATCATTTACGCAATCTAACATCGGTATTATGTCATAGTATTACAATGCTCCTAATATGATACTAATGGTGTTGGCTATTTCAAACCCCCCTTTAGTGCATCCTATTTCTTTTAGATATACGCGGGAAATGAATATTCAAATGCGATGGACAACAAACTAAAACGGAAGGAAATGCTTGCCATCTTAAGGACTAATCGCTGAGCGCTTGGGGATGAGCTTGTAAAAACACGCCTGCCTTATACAACGTCACGCCTGCGCCATGGGCATCGCCAAAATGGTGGACGGGGGACTCGTTTATGAATTCCACGAAACCCAGCATGACGCCTATAGAGTTGCGAGAACAAACTCGACCTCAACCAACCTCGCCGCCCGCTCGCCTGTCGAAAATTCGTGGTGGCTGTCATGGTGTTTAATGGTATCGTGGTGGCATAATGGTGCTTGTTTGATGTTACGGAGGAGCTTATATACCATTGCACGAAATCCTTAGTGCTCAACATTATTTATACTTGCCAATATAGTTAGGGCGATGGATCAGATGTAGAACAAACCGCGAAGGTCAACAAGATGAGCCACGCAAGATGAGCAACAAGCAACCCTAACTGGATTCACGCAAGATGAGCAACAAGGTAGCTCAGTTGGTTAGAGCGCTGGCCTGCACTGGTCTCCCCTGTACTGGCAACACAGGGTTCGAGTCGCTTCGCGCGCTCGCATTTAGCCCCCGGCCGGGAGTGTCAGTTGGCAGCTGGCCCGATAAGGCCGGGGACCAGCTACCGGGCGGCCGTGTCGGTGCATTGGCAGCACGTTAAACTTTCGGTCTAAATTCTGCCGTTGAGCTGGAGTTCATGGATCGGGTGGTGGGGCCAGGGTTCACGCAACAAGCTCTGCTTAGCAATAGAACCCTGGTTCCTCAAGCCACCCCAGCAACAATTCGGATCAAATTTATTTTATTTAAAATTTAAAAAAAATTAAAAGATTAAGAAACCACAACTAATCACATTAGTGTGAAAATGTTGCTTGCCGTCAAATGACAAAAACGTCGCATCGCCGCAAGGAACCGATCTACTGAAGTGCATTCAGCAGATTACTGATGCAAGTAGACCACCACGCTTGTCTATTTGCGAGCTCCCTGCAGCGTAGTTTGATCCAAGAGCATGTTCTATCGGAATAACCAAATTAAACTACTCCAATAAGCGCGACCTGCCACAGCAGCGACACAGGTATGTGGATATGGGCGTATGAAAAACGCTCTATGCACGGCATTCACTTAATTGCTCCTTCCAGTCTACGCAGCGTCAGACCGTCAGAGTTGTCGAAATATATTAAGCGCATGATGAAAAGATGATCTGCATATATATATGGGTATGTATACGCATGTACGTACATACATGAGAGAGAGAGAGAGAGAGAGAGAGAGAGAGAGAGAGAGAGAGAGAGAGAGAGACAGAGAGAGAGAGAGAGAGAGAGAGAGAGAGAGAGAGAGAGAGAGAGAGAGAGAGAGAGAGAGAGAGAGAGAGAGAGAGAGAGAGAGAGAGAGAGACAGAGAGAGAGAGAGAGAGACAGAGAGAGACAGAGAGAGAGAGAGAGAGAGAGAGAGAGAGAGAGAGAGAGAGAGAGAGACAGAGAGAGAGAGAGAGACAGAGAGAGAGAGAGACAGAGAGAGAGAGAGAGAGACAGAGAGAGAGAGAGAGAGACAGAGAGAGAGAGAGAGAGAGAGAGACAGAGAGAGAGAGAGAGACAGAGAGAGAGAGAGAGAGAGACAGAGAGAGACAGAGAGAGAAGAGAGAGAGAGAGAGAGAGAGAGAGAGACAGAGAGAGATAGAGAGAGAGAGAGAGAGAGAGAGAGAGAGAGAGAGAGACAGAGAGAGCAGAGAGATAGAGAGAGAGAGAGAGAGAGAGAGACAGAGAGAGAGAGAGAGAGAGAGAGAGACAGAGAGACAGAGAGAGAGAGAGAGAGAGAGACAGAGAGAGAGAGAGAGAGAGAGAGAGAGAGAGAGAGAGAGAGAGAGAGAGAGAGAGAGAGAGAGAGAGAGAGAGAGAGAGAGAGAGAGAGAGAGAGAGAGAGAGAGAGAGAGAGAGAGAGAGAGAGAGAGAGAGAGAGAGAGAGAGAGAGAGAGAGAGAGAGAGAGAGAGAGAGAGAGAGAGAGAGAGAGAGAGAGAGAGAGAGAGAGAGAGAGAGAGAGAGAGAGAGAGAGAGATGTTGAGTTCGAGTCCTCAGAACACTTGGCCCCTCCCAGGACGGCTCGACACCTTCGTAGATCGGTGGCCGAATCCGCAACTGAATACGTTCTTTAATCCAGCAGAAACCATAACACTAAATATATTTCGCACGAAATACCTTAATTGCTTCAATTGGGTTGTAGGGGTCTTCAGAACCTTCGTAAGGATTGCACTATACATGATCGAGTCAAAGCCTGAGAAATCTAGCATCAATTGTTGATGATTCTGAACATCGGTTATGTGGCGATTGTAAGATGTGCCTGAGGGGAGTGGGTGTGGCAGACGAAGGTAGGCTGAAGCCAGGCGAAGATAAATGCGACAGACATGCAGCCTGCGTCAAAACGTCCCAAAATCACCCTTCCATGTACTCCAATGCACACTCGGCTGAACACTTGGTGTGACAATGCCCGTTGCGGACAATGCCGGGTTGCGGTGAATCGTACTATGCCGGGGCAGTGTGTGCAGGGTCGGACCGTCAGTGGCAGACTGTCCGGCTGGGACACCGAGTGGTGGCCGGGGTGTGGCAGTGTGTGCAGGGTCGGCACCGTCAGTGGCGGACTGTCCGGCTGGGACACCGAGTGGTGGCCGGGGTGTGGCAGTGTGTGCAGGGTCGGCACCGTCAGTGGCGGACTGTCCGGCTGGGACACCGAGTGGTGGCCGGGGTGTGGCAGTGTGTGCAGGGTCAGCACCGTCAGTGGCGGACTGGCCGGCTGGGACACCGAGTGGTGGCCGGACCCTGTGGCAGTGTGTGCAGGGTCGGCACCGTCAGTGGCAGACTGTCCGGCTGCGGCACCGAGTGGTGGCCGGGGTGTGGCAGTGTGTGCAGGGTCGGCACCGTCAGTGGCGGACTGTCCGGCTGGGACACCGAGTGGTGGCCGGACCCTGTGGCAGTGTGTGCAGGGTCGGCACCGTCAGTGGCGGACTGTCCGGCTGGGACACCGAGTGGTGGCCGGACCCTGTGGCAGTGTGTGCAGGGTCGGCACCGTCAGTGGCAGACTGTCCGGCTGCGGCACCGAGTGGTGGCCGGGGTGTGGCAGTGTGTGCAGGGTCGGCACCGTCAGTGGCAGACTGTCCGGCTGGGACACCGAGTGGTGGCCGGGGTGTGGCAGTGTGTGCAGGGTCAGCACCGTCAGTGGCAGACTGTCCGGCTGGGACACCGAGTGGTGGCCGGGGTGTGGCAGTGTGTGCAGGGTCGGCACCGTCAGTAGCGGACTGTCCGGCTGGGACACCGAGTGGTGGCTGGGGCGCCACGGGCCGATCCCTCTCACATAAGTAACCAACTGTATCAGCCGGTCTCCGGTTTCACAAATGAGATCCTGAGACTAGTCATATAGGATATGCCTCTGGCTGGGGTGCCGGTGACTAAGAATCCTGGAAACCGATCGTTGACACACATAATTCATAAAGTAAGCTTAACGGAAATGTCCAGGATTGTATCTTGCACACCATACTTCGGGGCTGCAATAATCTCCGTGAAGAGCACACGATTGGTGAATGTTGTCTAGAGGAGGTTTTGCAATGTAACATATTCAAGGATACAACAACCCAGTATTGGGATAGGCCTTGTTCGTCCATTCTCGGGGAGCTTACGGACTCTGAGCTTCAGTTATCTCCCCAATTGAGACAGTTGACGCTCCTAATTCCGGGAATGGCATCCGGGGCTTTCACATGGAATTCCAATGTTGCAACCAGTAGATCATCGAGAAACGACGAAGGGGGCCAGACGGTAGACGTCTCATTGACTTGGCTGGAGACGACTAACAGACACGCTAGCCTTTGAGTTAACATTTTAAGGAGTTCACGGTGTTTTCCAACCTACCGAATCAATAATATTCTGAAAACTCAACTAGTAACATATATTATAATAGACAGCTTCAGTTTCCTTTCTTTTTCTAGTGGAGGAACTGGCCGCACACCCTACTTCACTGGGGCAGATGCAGCATGTATAATTAGGGTGCAATAACCGGCACAGTACCGTTGCTAACTTCTTCACTGATGATGACGCAATGTAGATTGCGAGGTTCTGCGAAATAAGGCTGCCGTCTGGTTCACATAGTGACGCACTACCAGGACCAGACAAAAACACAAGCGCTTAGTATGCCACCCAGCCGCCAGCTTCGCGGAAAAATTGAATCCTAGTATTTGAAGGAAGCATGAAAGATTTCACTCATATTCATAGTCAACCTTCCTATTTATAGTTAGTCATCATCCATGCGTATGGCAGAACGTATACGTAAGATGCCATTGGAAATGCATTACAATAATGAAAATTCTTAGTGTGTCTCAACTCAGAATTGGGCATGGGCATTAGACGTGCTTCCACTCTGCTCGACACCATATAACCCGTAAGCGACCGACAGAAGAGCCGCCACGCTTTAACTACCCCTCCGAACGCCGAGTGTGGGTGTTTTGCAATATCAAAGTGAGCTCGCCAGGTCGCCAGAAAATGCCAGACTAGAGTCACGCTGTCCAGTAAGCACCCAGCACTCCGATGAGTCGGCATGCTCTCCTGCAACTCATTTGGAAGTAGTTGGGCTGTATGGAATTTTGGGTGTCTTCTGCTCGTTGAACTTCCATTTAGCACCACAATACGGCTAGCGTCAGCGTTTCTCAGAAGTAATTATGGCAGCTACAATGCTGTCAGAACCTTGGTCCTGCTGACCCAGACGGATGCAAAACGTATGGTGTGAACTGCATGCGATGCATTGTTTCTGTGTGGGGATAGAGGAGCCGGGGATTGGAAATGCACCTGAAATCAGTTCCGACGAGAATGGTGGTGCAAGCTGCCAGATAAGCGCTAAGTCGAAGCACATTACGCCCTTGATGAATAAACAGGAGGGCACGTGAGCCGTTAATGGCTGTGTTCACAGCAGTAAGTGCAGGAGTCCAGAGAGTCATTAGCGCTCAATCCACCATAATGCCCACGGATATCCAGAACGGACTAGTCCGTCTGATGGAGCAGGAAGTTCCGCCAACCAGCACTACAGAGGAATTGGGAGTTCCTCGCCAAACTGTTATAATGGTGGACAGGGTACTGAAAACGAAACAGGATTGCAGTCGGGAAAGAAGAGGTGTGGAAGGAAATCACTGACTACCTCGAAAGAGGACGAGGAAATGGTCCTGATAAGCTTAATTGCTGAGCTGACAATATACGCATATTATATATACACACACACACACACACACACATATATATATATATATATATATATATATATATATATATATATATATATATATATATATATATATATAGACACATTTCCCTCGCCGGGTCGGCGTCAGTGGGTTCTTGAGAGCCCCACCCCCTTCAGGGTTTTCCGCGATAGCGGCCTAATGAGTAGACGCAGACCCAAAATGTAAATAGCTTCTTATAATGTTCATGGAATGCATAGAATACCTTCAGCGTCAGGAATATACGGAATACATTGAACGCGGTGGTGGTGGATTGGAGTTTAGGGGCGCGTCGACATCTAGGGTCATTTTGCGCCCATGAATACATTGAACGTCTCAGAATGATTTGCAGATTCTGTTAAACTTCCAGGCCCAGAGCATCAAAGGTCATGGACCTGGGACGGGCCTGAGACGTGAACAGGACACGTTCGGGATGCAAATCGACGCTCTCACAATGCCATGAAGAGAGGAATTATCCGAAAAGCGACTACAACATTCCACCCCCTGGGGTTGGCGGCAGCCTTCCTGCTGACGACACAGCCCGGGACGACACAGCTCCGGTGGGACGGCAAACTAACGGGAGCTGAGCTGGATAACCGGCCACGGTGGGAAACTGGACTTCAACACCGCAAATGCATTATGGACACGGTCTTTTGATGCGCTGCTTTCTATGACCTTTGTTGATCGTGTGATGATGGTGCTGGTGGATTTGTGCTTTAGGGCGCGTCGACTGCATTGATCATTTTGCGCCCATGATTGTTTGATGGTGGTGATGTTGTCAGTATGGTATCTGCCCCCCCCCCCCCATTACCAGTTGGTAGTTCCGTTGCCAGAAACCATACGCGCTTTTAAAGAGTCAAATATCAGCCACAGCATGTAGCAAAGAAGCAGAAATTGCACTCAATAATTAAGAGGGGAAAAGTGATGTTTAAAAAAAACAATTGTCATTAGGCGTGGATCTCCACTCAAATGTCAGAATTTGAGCCTTTCAGAAGTTAGGAGGTGGAATGCATGCAGTAAGTGGAACTTCACCTGTTCTATCACGCTTCTGAGATAGCACTTGCTGTCGTATGCATTTCAGGACTTCATGACGGCCTTCTCGTGACACTTCAACCTTCGCAAACTTCTGTGATGCTAACTGACCCTCATTATCATTGCAAACGTTTACATTCCTTCCTCGATTGGCTCCATGAACGAGTTACGAATAATTTATAACAGACCAGGTCAGGGGTTAATGCAAACGTTCCTCCAGCACTCCCAAGCCCAATTAAATGCTGACGCGTACATTTTTATTTCCTAAAAGGTGTTGCATTAGAAGACGTTGGCCAGGATGCTCACAAATAATTCCTTTAAAAAACGTCTCCACCACCTTAGCTTCCTAAATCAACTCCAACTTAAAACAACTGAAGAGAAAGAAAACGCAATAAACTGAAAGATTCAAGACGGACACTTGTATTTACCAGCGATAACATGCAAAGCGCATACCGATAAATCTCATCACATCACTACTGATACATGTTTGGCTAAAAGACAATGTAACATACATGCAACTGAATAGTAAAAGGGAACATATGAGTTCCTGTATTTCCTATGGCAATGTTGACGCACGAAAAGCATTAGCATGGTTCAGTGAGTTCCACCGAAAACATTTGCTCAAGTGAGGAGCAGGATTGAATATTTCTACAACACAAGCATCTAACTTGTACACCTTTAGAAAGAAAGGCTCCTTGTCTGCCCAGTGGTAATGCGTTTTACTGCTAGCACCATTTGCATCCCACTCCATCAACTAATGACTTCATGTTCACCCCTGAGCACCGTCCGGTTCGTCGGGATAAAGCTACGTTTTCCTCCTGGGTCGTGTGAGACTCAGCTCCTTCCTCATGCTGACGACGCGTTCCACAGCATTCCTCGGTCATTGTGTGTGCTGCCCAGCATTGCATTCCAAACAAGTGAGTACATTGTATGTGCAGCCTTCATGTCTGTCATAATGCAGAGGGTGCTAAGGCGAATTGCACATTGAACCCGGAGATACGCGCGAATATTGCACACAATGTAATGGCTCATTTGGGCTTGAGGGCGAGTCGACAACAAGGTCATTTGGCGCCCATGGAAGACTGACTATTTCTGGTCGCATCAGCTGCTATCAGCTTCGGAAAAGACCATAGTCAGAAGATCGAGCTTGAAAAAACGTGAGCTAAAAAATAACGCATTTTTCGTTCTGGCGAATGAATTTTACTTTGCTAATGGTGATGAAATTGCGTCAACATTTCGCTGAATCAGTATCTTTTGAACTAAATGCGTCGACTCAGGGCCCGTTCGAGTGAACACACATCGTCTGCTCAACTCCTCCGCGAACCACCGCCGCCCGGCTGTGTCCAGACGGATGGCGTTTATAATTTCCGAAGTTCACAAACTCCAAAGCGAGCCTCCGAAATTTGAAATTTTGAAAATTTGAAACTTTCAAAACAGCGCCGGGCCGATACGCGGTATCACGAGTCGTCCAGGCGGCATCACGAGTGTTGTTCTGAGGCCAGTGTCAGCCGACTCGGCCGGGCTGCGCAACAAACGGCGGCCGGTGACCGCCCGGCGGGCCGACTGCCGACCGCCAGGCTGGCGAGAGACTGGCCGACAGTCCGGCGCAGCCAGCCGTAGCGGCGCAGCCAGCCGTGACGACGCGGTGACAGCCCGACATACGGCGCCACCGGTCTGACTGATGAGCAGAGCACTCGGTGTCGTCTGCCACCGCCACCGCACACCGGCGGCGCTGACAGAGCGGTCGGGGCGTTAGGACACGAGGGCCCTGGGTTCAACGCCCGCGCCATTCGCAACACTCGATACCGCGATCCGCCGGCGGAACAGCGTGGTCGGTGCCGTTAGCCGTGATCATGCATGCAGTGTATCGCGAGCCACCCACCAATCGAACAAACAGACCATCACCGCACAGGGACGATGCTTACGCTGACCGACATCAAGTCCAGGCTCACCACCACGCCAGTCTTGTTCGGCGACACATTATCGGTCGGCGGAGTGCCGAATACGCCACCTGATTATCAATGGCGATTCTGAGCACACCGCTTCACCTCGTTCCCATGCAATCTAAATACAAGATCACCCGCCCCTTTCCAACCGAGAATGGTGTTAGAGCAAACAAGACAGCCGAGTAGCTGAGTGTGGTGTTGCAGAGCAGTTGCGTAACTTAAAACAGCTGCATCGGCTCCAGTGTCACCCGTTCACAAATGCCTTCCCGTTCAGCCAGCCGAGCCGGCCGGACGGTCCAGGTCGATGGATGCGCCCAGAAAGTTGTCGCCAGATAACGCCAGCTGGTGAACTGAGGCCGAAACTTTGTTCGAACGTTCGGCTGCGGAGAAATCGTTTTGCATGGACCAGCCTCATGGATCGTGACCGTGATCGGAAACTCGGCCCTACATAGTGTACACCTGTGTCGAACTTCGTATGCTGGCCTGCTGCAGCCAAAACTGGACGCAGCGGCCGGAATAACTACCTAGGTTTAAGACACGAAGATTAACGCGGTTTTCACCAGCACGCATCCCCGTCCGTTGTCTGTTCAAGGATATGGCAAACTTTTGCCTACCTCTACGGCTGGACGGTGGCGGGTACCCGATCCGACCGTGCCCTGGGGAGGGGTGATGGGTCGTTGTCGGGAGAAAAGACGGGTCGGCGGCTTCGACCAGCAGTATATCACGAGACGACGCAGTGGTACTGTTCGTGGACACGCCAATATACCGTGGGAACCCGGTCAGGATGTCCTCACTACATTACACCCCGTTTACACTCACTAACAAGTGTGTCGTTCCGAAAACGGTGCCATATCACTGGGAGTAATGCCAATTAGGTACCGTTCTATTTTACACGGGGTGATTAACAAACTGCGTCCTCTTCGCCCATACCTTGCATTCATCCAAATTGCGATGTGCCCTTTCAGGAGAAATGTGCCCCTGCCCGAGCAGGGATGCTCCTCAATGGAAGGGGTATTGCCGTACTTGTGGATATAGCTTTCTGTTGCTTGGATAGTGTTCGAGCACTGGCAAATTGTATGAGCTAAGCCTGCAGCACATATGACGATATAGTTCTCTGTTGCTTGGGTAGTGTTTGAGCAATGGCAAAATGTAGGAGCTAAACCTGCGACACACAGGACGTACACAAAATAAAACACAAATGGAAGCAAGATGACGATGCGGACAGCGTGTCATAAAGCTCTGAAAACTGTCAAACTAATTAAGTAAACTGCAGCTCACAATGGACCCTCGTCCTCAGGGATCCTGGGGGAGAACTTAACTGCTTGAGCGTCATCAACGTCGTCATAAAACGACGCGACGTCCCCAGGCAAAATGGATGTCCTGTCAGCGACAGACACTTGCGCCACATCGTCAGAAACGGAGCCGGATAGTGATATGAGTGTCGCTGGGAGTGGCCATTTGGTATGAGGCGACATCTGGGGAGTGATCTCCCCTGATGTGGATCTCCCATCTCCCATCCGAGTGATCCCTTGTCTCCCCTCAGGCAACAAGTGTTCTCGACTGGAATGGTGCCTTCCACAAAAATGACGCCACAAAAGTACGATGGCGTCCCCAACCGTGGCACTGTGCTTACTGAAAATAGCTTAGGTGCCTCTTACCTTGAAAGACAACCCGCACTTTCTACCTAGCCGTCAGGGTACATTTCTAGCCACCTCGGACCGCTAGGATCACCGCCAGACTGCTAGGTGATGCCGCCGACAATGCCGCCGGCATCGCCGGTGATATTGCCAATTCAGAAGCGGCAGCGGACGCGGTCGAGCGCGCGGCCGAGTGCGGAGCAGCGCGAGCCGTTTGGTCGGGGGCGGGCGCGGCCGGCCCGACACCGTGCGTAGTCGGCCGCCGCCTCAAGAGGCCTCCTCCGTCATCCGTGTCGGCTAAGTCGGCCGGCCGGCACCTGTCGCCGGCGCAGCCGACGCCCTCACCGACGCAATGTCGCGCCACTCGCACCAGCCGGTAGTCGATTGCAGACGACCCGCCGACCTCTGTACGGCGGCCGCGGCGACGGACCGGACGCTCCGCAGAAGCGACGCGTCGGAAAACGCACGGCATGGTAGTGGCCCGTATGAAATTAGTGGGCTGATTGGGTGGGTTGGCCACGCCCCGTAATTGACGTAGGCGTGTGCCTTTTGGCGAATTTAATTTAAATTAATTTTGCCCAAAAGCCGTTACTGGACTTATACGTTTATAAGCAGGAGCTCCAATCCAATAAATAACTGGGGCATTCCAGCAAGATTCAACAGGAGTTTAACACCCGACCATCTCGGATTCTCTTGAAAATTGATACCCAGTGTAATCAGGTGCCCAGATTCTGAATCTGGAAGTCTTAGGTCTGTCGGAGCAGTGGGTTTTGAGTTATAGCCTCGGGCAGTTCTTAAAAGTTTGAATACAAGGTTTCTTTGGGATGCCATAACTCCCATATAACTGAAGGTAACCTAGTAAAATGATATATCGTTAGAATCTTAAAATCACAAGAATTGTTGCGGTGTAGCTCATTGTTGAAAATTTCGACATTTTGTTTTGTTAAATTTTGGTCAAAAATGTGTTCACATTTTTTTCCTATGTGGCCAGTTAAAACAAATGCGTTTTTTTGGCCGAGAATATTGCCTATGTTATTACTAACTTGCATGCAAAAAATTGGAGATTTTTTGTAAACATTTTCCCCCATATTTTATTTCTACCGTGCAGTGCAAATTTGCTCTTTTGACGCCCTGCGGCCGCACATGTCGTAAGTAGTTTTAAACATATGACATGTCAAATCTAAATGCTCCAAATTCCATTACTTATGAAAAGCTTCTCTGACCATTTCAAGACCCCGAGAATCCGAGATGGTCGGGTGTTAATTTGCACCCATCACCTGTTAAATCATGCTGGAATGCGCCAACTGCGAGAAGCTACGAAAGTTGTGCGATCGTTTTCTCATTATTTCACCAAGTTCACACATGCTGCACGCGTTCTCGAGTCCACGTTTGGTGGAAGGAAAGCAGATGAGTATCGAGTCCAAGTCTGGTGAGAGGGAAGCAGACGAACATCGAGTCAAAGTCTGGTGGAAGGGAAGCAGATGAGCATCGCTCTGGTACTCGGACCGATCGGCTGGCTTGACTTGGCCACGGTCCACAACGTCCGCAGTTCCGCTAGTGTTCGGATCGGTCAGCTGGCTAGTATTGGCCACGGTTCGAAAGGTGCGCATTTCGGCCAATGTTCTAGCCGACAGTTCTGGCGGTGTTCTGACACATACTTTAACTTACTTTACAGGTAATGTAAGGTATGGTACATTATATATATACACACACACACACACACACATATATATATATATATATATATATATATATATATATATATATGTATATATCCTGGTAAAGACGGAGAGGCCGTATCGTGGGATTTGCTGGCAAACAAGGGTACGCACACCCTAATTAGTACGAAGTGCTGAGGGAGAAGAGTTCAGTCTGAGAGCCCTGTAGTCTACCACTGGATGTACAGGCGGGCAGACTGTAGTCTACCACAGGATGTACAGGTGGGCAGACTGGTTCACTATCGAGCTAATCGGTAGTTTACATGGAAATTATGCGGTGCACCGCCCCCACTATTTCACACAACAACGGCATGTCTTGCCACTACTTGCGACCAAGATGGTTCTGGATCAGTGTGGAAAATGTGCCTACCATGGTCAGTTTGCTGCAAAGGTCTTCAGATTGGCTGTTATAAGCCAATCAAATGGATGACGAGCGGTTGGCAACATGCTGTCGTCGTCATACCGTGCCTGTTGGTACCCATGTGCACACCCACCACAGCCGCCGTGAAGAGAAGCGCGCAGCCGACCGTAGGCGCGACAGAAGCTGTGCCACGCTCTGAACCGCCGTGCGTCACCACATGTTCGGGCAGACGAGCAACTGATTTGAAACCTCGCTCAATGCATTCATTCGTGCATGTACGCGCCTTGCAAAAGAACTTTTTCACGCTGAGTTGGTCGATGGTTAATACCGCAGCAGGACAAAAAGCAGCTGCTGATGCCGTTAATGTGCCGTATATCGGACACAGCTCCAAGCCGGGATGTCGCCAAGCTGCCCACAGAACAGCTACTGGGCATGACAAAGCAGGGCGAAGGAGCCGAGGGGCAAGGTCTCCACACCACCAATAGGTCGATCCCCTTGCAGAGGAGGAAATATATCGAAGGACTGAATTAGCGAATGCAGTATGAGAATACGTCGGCATGACACGGAGAGGTTGGTTGGTTATTTGAGTTTTAGGGCGCATCGACCAGGTTTGGTATTTAGGGCCCATAACTAATAGTTTGCCACCTGCTAAATATGATCAGGCCTTCCTCCGAGGGGAAGAAGGCCTCCACGAGGATGGGAGGAGCAAGGGCGAGCAGAGAGCAGAGGAGCACCGCCCAGCCCCCTGCATGGATGAGCGCCAGATGAGCACCGCCCACTCCTTGCAGGGGCGGGTTTAGAGAGGAGCACCACCCACTCCCTGCAGGGGTGGACACCGGAGGAGCACCACCCACTCCCTGCAGGGGTGGACGTCGGAGGAGCACCGCCCATTCCCTGCAGGGTGGGCGCCAGAGAAGCACCGCCCACTCCCTGCAGGGGTGGGCATTAGAGAAGCACCACCCACTCCCTGCAGGGGTGGACACCAGAGGAGCACCGTCCACTCCATGCAGGGTTGTCGCGTTGACCGCAAAAACAAGATGTGGAGAACGCAGGGTGCACACAGGCGTACTATGACGGGCGGAAGATGTGAACAACTCATGAAGGAGAATGTGCTGTAAGAAGGGTGAGTGAAGCACGTACCTGCCGCGACGGCGACGGGCGGGCGGCTCGTGCTGAGCGTGCAGGTAGTGGGGCCGCTGTCGCTTGGCCGGCCCCAGCCTCTCCCTGAGCAGGGCGCGAGCTCCGTCAGGTGCGGCTACTTCAGCAGCCCTGCAGGCCGCCAACAACACAGCTGAATACATGGCCCATCACCTGCCGAACCGTGCTCACCTTTTGACGTGAGCTGACTTAGTCTCTCTGTAACCTCAGGTCACTAATGGTTTATCCATTGTCGCATCCAGCTTCAACTTTAGGGCGGTCACACACAATCAAGGTCACCGTTGGACACGTGATAGATGCACGGACTGTTACTTGTAATGTTCGATGTGTTGCAATATCAAAGTCGCCGTTGGACACGTGATAGATGTACGGACATCGCATTACTAACATCGTGGGCGGGTTGCTAACATCACACGCACTATTAACTCGTCACAACCTTCAACGACAGATCGAACGGTAAAAACATACATGAACATTCGATCACTCATAACTTGACTTAAATACGTGTATAGGGTTACATAATGTTCCCATTCGAGCTGTCCTAGTTTGACCTCTACCAGATTAATGGTCATTAAGTCACAGCCTTCGGCATTTTCGTGGGTTTACGGTATATGGCTATGCTCAGCGACGTCCATGTATACCAAAGGAAAATAGTTGTGGTCGAGAATACCAATAGGTCTCGCTCCGCTACAACTTGCTCGTAAGTGCAGTAGCCGTCAATTTCCCTATTATTGACCGCGCACGCCAGCAACAAAACGCAGACACCTTGTCAGACGACAGCTTCAATAAACGTTTGGGCAGACACTGACAGGGCCTTTCGACAGTTCGATCTATCGCGTACTAGACGGTGTGGTAGTGCCATATGACATGGACACATGCGTTCCGGCCGGTCGGGCATCGGATCAGACTAAGCGCAACATGGCTATATATACGTGTATACGACTTATATACGTGGCTATAAATCTGAACATTGGAGGTGTTGGAGTTGTGTCGAGGCGCAGGAGCCGTGAGAAATCATTCACGTCGAATTCATCGGCGAGGAATTGCGAGGAAATGCGCTCAGTACAATGGAACAGCCAATCAGCTTCTCATTTCAAGAAGGCTCCCAGCTGCTCGTTTTCTTCCCCGGCCACATTGTTATCTTGTGGCCACAGGCTGTCCAATGGTGTCCCTTGCAGGCCGACCAGAACTGAGATCGCCGAATGTCGGCTCGTGTGTGTGTGTCAGTGTGCTTTCCAGCCTGCCACCGTGTGGTGATGTCGGCTGTATGTCGGTTTGTCAGAGGAACTGCCGCAATGTTCACTGTTTTCCAATGCAGCTCTCCAAGCCCAGACTGCCATTAATACGCCTCATTTTAAGGATAAGCTATGCAGCCTGAATGCATACAGTAAGTTATGGCTGAAGCATAACATTGCAGGAAAGGAGACTCCCTCGTCAGTTTATGGTATCAGCAAAGATTCGTAGGCCGACGAGGTTGACATGCAGGTCAACAGCAGAACAATTTTCAATCAGAATGTGCCTTCCAGACCACAGCAGCTCCTTCATACCGTTCATAACCTCATTACCCATATTGGTCTCCTTTTCTTGAGCATACCTACACATCTACTGAATATCTTCCTGAAGACAACAGGCTTGGTCCTGGCAATGCTTCCCACATTCATCATCCTAGAGCTTGGGAATCATTTAATGGAAAGCGGTGACCCCCCCCCCCCCCCTTGGAAAACTACGCCCTGCTGCTCAGCCACGTGCGAGCGGTTTGGGCAACATATATTCACTCCGTAAACGTTCAAATATATCCGTCTATAAACGTCTTTAACCGCGCAGTTCCATCCCAATCGTACTTGCGCGACATTAACAGGTTCGCTTGTGATTTGCATGACCCCGTTCCGTTTTCACTGTCATTTATGCTGTAGGTGTTCCCGCTATCCCTACCGAGTTGTGCGATGCTTTTTTGCAAGCGCTTCTTGGACACAACCAGACAGCAGTCTGACGTTGACTTTCACTTGCTCTGTGAATTTCGACATGCCCCTCGCCGCCTTGCGTTCACTTGTGTTTTGTTCGCTCGGCCGCCGCTTTCTGTTGTCGGCCATGAACGCGATAGTCATCACAACAGTTGGAGCAGTTAACGCTGTGAACCTTTTCTTGCGTCAAGTTTAGGTTGTCGGCCATGAACGTGATAGTCAATAACAGTTGGAGCAGGTAACGCCGTGAACCTTTGCTTTCGTCAAGGTCAGGTTGTCGGCCATGAACGTGATAGTCATCACAAATGTTGGAGCAGTTAATGCCGTGAACCTTTGCTTTCGTCAAGGTCAGGTTGTCGGCCATGAATGTGATAGTCATCACAAAGGTTGGAGCAGTTAACGCCGTGAACTTTTGCCTTCGTTAGGGTCAGATTGTAGGCCATGAACGTGAGAGTCATTACAACGGTTGGAGCAGTTAACGCTGTGAACCTTCGCCTTCGTCGAGGTCAGGTTGATTCGTGATAGGTGCTGTTCCAGTTCGTGTATCTGCTTTCCTGAAAGCGTGAATTGTGTTAAGACAAGTGTATCGTAGTGTGCATTCGGGAATTAATCCCTAGTTCGATGGACATGGTACGATGGACACCGGTTCGCTTTGGAGCACCTACTGACTACAGAAATGCGTGGTCGTTAAGTGACTGGCGCCGCTTGCTGTCTTCCCGAGAGGAACATTAAAATGTATTTGGATCGATATAGTCAGTTTTCATTCCACTCATTTCAATAATGGCACATGCCATTGTATTCAGCATGAATGCTGCAGGATTGGATAGCAAAAGGACGAGCCGGTTGGTGTTCACACATTCATACCAGGTACTCCAACCAGTGTTGCGCTTCACCTAACCACACCCACTCCATTGAGGAATATGTCCAATGCTGGATGTATGCCGCAATGGTGAGCATCATCAAAGGCGGGAGCATCCGATCGATTGGTTATTGGGGTTTAAGGGTGCAGCGTCCCAGAAGCATCCGTAAACTTCCACAAAATACGCTCGGCAGGATGCATGGACTGACAAATGAGACAAGACTGGATTGGCAGACGAGACAAGACTGGACTGGCAGACGAGACAAGACTGGATTGGCAGACAAGACAAGACTGGACTGACAAATGAGACAAGACTGGATCGGCAGTCGAGACAAGACTGGACTGGCAGACGAGACAAGACTGGACTGGCAGTCGAGACAAGACTGGATCGGCAGACGAGACAAGACTGGATTGGCAGACGAGATAAGACTGGACTGGCAGACGAGACAAGACTGGATCGGCATACGAGACAAGACTGGACTTGCAGACGAGACAAGACTGGACTGGCAGACGAGACAAGACTGGATCGGCAGACGAGACGAGACTGGACTGGCAGACGAGACAAGACTGGACTGGCAGACGAGACAAGACTGGATCGGCAGACGAGACAAGACTGGACTGGCAGACAAGACAAGACTGGACTGGCAGACGAGACAAGACTGGACTGGCAGTCGAGAAAGACTGGATCGGCAGACGAGACGAGACTGGACTGGCAGACGAGACAAGACTGGATCGGCATACGAGACAAGACTGGACTGGCAGTCGAGACAAGACTGGACTGGCAGACGAGACAAGACTGGACTGGCAGTCGAGACAAGACTGGATCGGCAGACGAGACAAGACTGGACTGGCAGACGAGACAAGACTGGATCGGCAGACGAGACAAGACTGGACTGGCAGACGAGACAAGACTGGACTGGCAGACGAGACAAGACTGGACTGGCAGACGAGACAAGACTGGACTGGCAGACGAGACAAGACTGGACTGGCAGACGAGACAAGACTGGATCGGCAGACGAAACAAGACTGGACTGGCAGACGAGACGAGACTGGATTGGCAGACGAGACAAGACTGGACTGGCAGACGAGACAAGACTGGATCAGCATACGAGACTAGACTAGACTGGCAGACGAGACAAGACTGGATCGGCAGACGAGACGAGACTGGACTGGCAGACGAGACAAGACTGGACTCGCAGACGAGACAAGACTGGATCGGCAGACGAGACGAGACTGGACTGGCAGACGAGACAAGACTGGATCGGCAGTCGAGACAAGACTGGACTGGCAGTCAAGACAAGACTGGACTGGCAGACGAAACAAGACGGATCGATCTAATGGGAGGGCGGGCTGGCTGACTGACGTCGACGAAACAGCGGGCGAGCCTGACTGATCTGGAGGGCGGGCCAGACTGATCTGGTGTCAGGGCCAGACTAGGGTAGGGCTAGAGTTAGGGCCAGACTGATTTGAAGGGCGGACAGAACTGATCTGGGAGGACGGGCCGGACTGACCTGGAGAGCAGGGCCTGACTAACCTGCAAGACGGGCCAGACTGGTCTGGGGGCGGACCAGACTGATCTGGAGGGGGGCCGGACTGATTTGGAGGTCGGGCAGAACTGATCTGGAGGGCGAGCCGGACTGATCCGAAGGGCGAACCGGAGTGATCTGAAGGGCGAGCCTGACTGATCTGGAGGGCGGGCCGGACTGACCTGGAGGGCGGGCAGAACTGATCTGGAGGACGAACTGGACTGACCAGAAGGGCGAACCGGACTGATTTGAAGGGTGAGTCGGACTGATCTGGAGGGCGGGTCGGACTGACCTCAAGGGCGCGCCGTAAAGATCCGGAGGGAAAGGCAGAACTGACCTGGAGGGCGGACAGAACTGACCTGGAGGGCGGGCGGGACTTAGCTGGAGGGCAGGCCGGACTGCTCTGGAGGGCGGGCCAGACTGACCTGGAGAACGGGCCAGACTTATATGGAGGGCGGGTCGAATTGATTTGGAGGGCGGGCTAGGCTGATCTGAAGCGCGGGCCAGACTGGCCTCGACGGCGGGCAGAACTGATCTGGAGGGCGGGCCGGACTAGCATAGGGAACGGTCCGGACTGATCTGGAGGGCGGGTATAACTGATCTGGAGGGCGGGTACAACTGATCTGGAGGGCGGGCAGAACTGATCTGGAGGGCGGGCCGAACTGGCCTGTAGAGCGGGGCCTGATTAACCTGCAAGGCGGACCGGACTGATCTGCAGGGCAGGTCAGACTGACCCGAATGGATGGGTCAGACTGACCCGAATGGCTGGGTCAGACTAACCTGAACAGCTGGGTCAGGCTGACCCGAATGGATGGGTCAGACTGACCCGAATGGCTGTGTCAGACTGACCCGAATGGCTGTCAGACTGACCTGGAGCAGAGTGTGGGCGGCAGGGCGGGCCGCGCCGCTGAGCGGCAGCGGTACGGACAGGTGTCGGCCGTGTACCGCTGCAGGGCCACCAGAGCGGCGCAGCAGCCCAGGCGGGAGCTCACGCCGGCACACAGCGACTCCAGCTGGCAGCGCACCGACGGCAGCTCCACCACGCCGCCGTACACGGTGTTGTTCACCCTGCCGGCACACATAAGGCAGTTTCTCGCGTGCACTAGCGGTACGTAATCGTTGACAACGGTTTCTCGCGTGCACTAGCGGTACGTAATCGTTGACAACCCAATGGCGGGGTCCGGTCATAACAATTACTTTGATCTGAAAGTGTTTAATCTAGATTGGACAAATATATTATATAAAAAACATGGTGGGTTGAGTTTCCTAGTACGGTAAGTTTTTGGACTAGTAACAGCTTGTTTGTGCACACACCCTGAAAATGTACACATACATCCGCGCCTGGGACGGCATCTAGTCCGATATCTGGAAGTCAGACCAAGCGAGCCTGACTTCAGAAGTAAACTCGATGAGAACAGCTGTTTGTCAAATTCAGCGGTCTCCAAATGCCAAATTTTCCAAGCACTCGACCACTCTGATCAATATCGCCAGCCAACTTGAACTGCGGTAAGTGATTGGCCCTTTATGGTAGCTATGATGAATCATAATCCACATTTAAGAAAATGGCGTCATCATTTGTGCTCCGATTGCATCATGTACGGCTGAGATATGCCAGGCAAACTAACAAATAAGTTTGTTTTAGACGTGCGCATTTTGGACGTGTTGCGGTCTTTGTGGTGCTGTAAATAATTGTGTGAGTAGCACCTATTATAATGATGTCTGACAAGCCCAGGCCCCAAAAAATAAACTGAGACATTCAGAAAAAACACTTCTTGCTCCAATGGACGTCCAGAATTGGCCATTTTTCAAAATGACGCCACGGCCGACGGAGCAGTTGCGCGATGGATCTGCGTATCTATCGTCACGCTGCATCTTCCTACGGTGTGTCGAGCGCTAAAATCGCCTAACGTTAAAACGGAGGACCGGCGCTCCGAAAACAATCCCGAAGTCCTTGTGTTGGGAACACAGCGCCGGGCTGAAGATATATAGAACAACGTATAAGTGGATGGTGATTGAAGTGGACATGTGCAGCGACGGCCTGCACAGAAGTGTCCAGTTGTAACTGTTCACTGGGAATGCTATATTATGGGTGGCAGTCAGGACACCGCCGTAGGCAATTATGTTTTCCGACATGTTCCTGCCATGCACTGTATACTCCTTACGGGCAACGTGCATGCTTGGTGAACGGTTCGTCTCCTGAATATACACAGATGGGCAGTACTGATCGAAAATGGCATGCAGGTCGCCAAGAGCTGTCCGTAGACCCGTGACATTCCACTGTAAAATATTTTGTAAGGGAACACCTTAAAACATCAAAGTTTAACAACGCACATATGGAAAGAGCACAAAATGTTTCTGGATACACCTGACCGCACATATCTTTGAAGCTACAGGGCTAATATTTAGTTTATCTTGGACTCCGACCACAGAGAAGCAGTCCGGATCCTCAGTCTCTTCTGCTCCATTCTGCTCCATCGGAGACGTTTCCCATGGAGTAGGTCACTTTTCCACGCGGACCACCCTAGACTACAGTGGAACGTGACGGCCCCCTAACCGGGGTGGAAATGGTGAAGGCGGTGGAGGCGGTGCCATTGCTGCAGGGACTTCATGAGGGACTGGACGCAGCTACCACTCTGCTCTGAACGACGGAGGAGACAGCGCGAACGAGGCCGCCTTGTCCGTTCCCACTGCTCAACTGGAGAGCTTGGCGAGCTTCTGCTCCACAGACTCGCTGCTTTTCCTCGCGTGCACGCCACTCCGCCTCCTGTCGGGCGAAATAATGCTGGACAGCAGGCTTGAATGCAGATTTTGAATTGGAAAGGTCGGGTATGGGGTGGAGGATTGATGGTGTGAAGTCGGTGATGAAGTGGATGCTGATGAGCTGGACTGGATTGATTGATTATTTGGGTTCAAGGGCGCGCCGACTACGAGGTCACTTAGCGTTCATGGGAGCTGGATTTGAGGATGCTTGCTTCGCAGGCTTTTTGATCCGCTGTGCCACAGATAATATTCTCCCATGCTTTGTCCAACGGATGTTGTGCATGTGGTGGAATTTGTCAAATCCTTGGCTGCCGTATGTGTATTATCTGCTTCAACTGAAAACGCTCCTATCGCCTTTCTGGGAAAAGACGATGTTCGCTCCGCAAACAGGGTGCAGTCGATGGTGAGGACAGGCGTTAGAATATCAAGCTGGGCACTAAGATAAGAGATATTCGTGATGGGCATATTCATGTCTGTGTCTGACCTTCTATGTCTTTCTTTCTGTGTCTGTCTTAGACATTCTCTGAGTCAGTTTTGTCATTGTAGTGTTAATTTTTTGTCCTTGCTGCGTCAAATAGTTTTGGGTGATCTGTTTGATGGATTTAACGATTAACGAGCCGCCCGAAATCTGATCTTTTTTAAATGTTTTAGCGCAATTCTCTAGTCGTTCAATACAATTAAACAAGAACGATGCTGGGCCTCCTTGGCTTTTTGGCTCGCGCCGAAGTTGTACCATTCGTTGTGACTTTCCGCTTCACATTTGTCTCCTGCATGCTTTGCTAGCCCACATGTCTTGTGGTTTCGGCAATGCTGATCCGTCGTACGAAATCTGACATTGAAGTTGTTAGTTGGTTGCATTTCTTAGTTTTTATAATCGTGATCTTTCACACCTCTACCACTCCGCAACCCGCCAGGCCATCCACAATGTCAGCATCTGATGTACATCTCAAGTCGTAGCAGTTGATAACCCCCTTCGAGCAGTTTTTGGTGTTGTGTGACCGAATTTCGATAAGTACGGTGACGGTTTGCCTACTTGTTTGATTCCGCACTAAGTTAGTTCTTTTCGGCTTATCGTCCTCCTTGCATCGTCAGTGATTCGAAATTTTACATCTGGTCCACCGTGCCTAAGGTTTTCACATCCAAGAATCGCCCCTAGCCTGTCACGCGCTTATTTACTCTGGAACGAGGTAGGCAGCCAAAGACCATCATTCTTCTCAGGATGTCATAATGAGGATAAAACGCACAGGAAGACTAACTTCAAAGCCGGGCCCTGCATGCGTCTCACTAGGCTTCCTCATAGATCGATTCGTCTGCTCTCTGCTAGAGGTGGCAGGCAAATTGTTGTAAATAATAAATAAGTGTATTTGTACTTAATACTTCTAAAATTGTTGTGATTGGCATTTCTTAGGCTGCCACATAATTGCGTGTTGTGTCTGAGTGCTGATGGCAGAAGTTTGGGTGTTGCGCGGGTGGCTAAAGGACGTACAAAGGGACGCTGACACGGTATGGATACTGGAATTGGAAAAGAGGGAGGGACTACGAGCGCACGGATTTATTGATTATTTGGGCTTAAGGGTGCGCCGACTCCGAGGTCATTTAGTGCCCATAATTATGAATTATTCCAGCCGTCGCTATAGGACATCCCTTGTACCACAGCTATTCTCTTTCCCGGTGCATCTTGATGCTAACGCCCAGGGTAAATGGCATACAACTTCACATCAGAAATGAAGCTGAAGTCTTCCAGATTCCGCGGCCTGCGACTTATGACCTAAAACTGCTAGGAGGGAGTGAGCCTGATCACTCCAAAAATGACGTCGACACTCCATCCCAAACCTAGGGCATTAAAACAGGGCGTGGCTGTTATTACTGCACCACGTATCGGGCACAATGGTTCATTCTCACCATTGAGTAAGTGAACATGGATGGCGTAAGTATGTCCTATGCGTAAACGACACAGCGTCACTTCGTCTCGCCTTGTTCCGCATGATCAAGAGGGCAACTGACCGAGAAATGGCCTGATTATCCGTAACTTGTTGGAACGAAGCTCGACCCAGCACGCCTGCCACTTGCTTGGCAGAAAAGCAGAGATCCCTGGGTAGTAATAGCTGGCAGGGATTGGGAATGATCTGCGCAATGGAGCATGTGCTGCCCGCCTTGCAACACTGTCCACTTGCTCGTTTCCTACGATACCAATGCGATTTGGGATCCAACAGAAGTGGACAACTGTCCTGGCCTGATCTAATAAAGTCAAGCGACGATGAATATCATGTACTAAAACGTCTGTTGGATTAAAACTTTTCAGCGTCAAAGAGCTGCTCAACGAGTCTGACAAAATTACATGACTTACTTCGTCCTCGACCTCTATAAAAGCCAGTGCTTTATCAACTGCCATCAATTCAGATGTGTACACGAACGCATGTTTCGGTAGTGTAAACGATCTGGCGGATGTGTCGCCTGTAAAGGCGCTTCCAACCCCGGTGTCAGTTTTTGATCCATCTGTAAAAGTTTTTGCGTAGCTGCCATAAAATGTCGATGTGCTCCAGAGCACGTGCGCGAAATTCGTCCTGGAGAACATCCCCTTTGCGTATGGCGTCCAATTCGAGGTCTATCCTAGGGCTTAGTGACAGAAGTCGCCACAGGGGTGCTTAGGCCTGCGGGGCGCGCTTCACCCTGTGCAACTCCAGTTGGCTTTCGGCAAAAAGGCCTCGAATTCTTGTGCACATAGGTCTATACATATATATGAGCTCCACCATCTAAAAATATTGATAGGGCGCGACGCGAGAGCACCGCTTGAGAAGTTGGATGCTGCGGGAAACCGCCCAGTTTACACGCGTAGCGCAGGAGGAATTCAATTTACGAGTGGAAAGCGTGCAGATAAATGGTCACCAATGCGAACACGAAAAAATGGTCTGTATGTATGTATGTATGTGTGTTTGGCCAGCCTGCCACCGCGTGGTGATGTCGGCTGTTTCCTGGGGGGGGGGGGCGTTTGTGGTGTCAGTATTCTGTGTTGTTGTTTGTTGGGGGTGAAAGGGTATGAGGAGTAATGTGGTGGGGATGAGAGGAAGCGAAGAAGATTATAGTTGTCTTGTAGAGGCCAGTTGTGAGAGAGTTGAGACGACTTGAAGAATGGCGCGTAGACGGAGATGTTGAGACGTCTTGCAGGCAGATGAGGTAGTAGTTCCAATATGGGATCCAATTTTGACTTGAAATGAGCGATTTAGAAGATAGAAGTGGAGATAGTGTTGTAGTCTGCCCTGTATATCTATGTTGTGTAGGTGTAGTAGAGCTGTTATGTTGATGGTGTCGTAAGCTTGTTTGAGGTCCAGGAAGACGGTGGCAGTGGAGCGTTTCCCTGCCGCCGCTTCCTGGATGTGTGTGACAAGGTAAGTGAGAGGTTATCTAGGCATGAGCGATTAGGAAGAAAACCCGATTGAATAGAAGAGATTAGTTTTTGTGTTTGGATGATATAAAGAAGGCGTTTTTTGACAAGACGTTCGAATAGTTTGTGAAAGCAGCTGGTGAAGGCGATAGGGCGATAGGAAGTGCAGAGAGTTAAGCCCGTGTTTGGTTTTGGTATAGGTATGAGGGAAGCGTGTAACCATGATTGTGGGTATGTATGTGTGGTCCATGCGGTGTTGTAAGTGTCGAGCAGTGTTTGGAGTGCTGAGATTGGTAAGTGTTTGAAAAAGGCATAGTGAATGTAATGGTCTGCTAGAAAGCTTTGCAAGAATGTGCCCATAGGCCACGGATTCCACTTCTTTGAAGCTCTAAAAGAATGCCATAGCGCCAGGTCTGTGTCATATGCCGCTTCAATGTAAAAAAACACAGCATTAATATGTTCTGTTTAAAAGCTGCACTAATCGAGGTATCTAAAAATAAAATATGGTGAACGGTGCTTCTGTTTCCTTCAAGGCCACCTTGCTCGTTTGTGACATAAACAAATGTTACTTTCTCAGTACCACGTCAGCCTAACATTTTCCATTTTTCCATTAGCTTTCCAAGTGAAGATGTAAGTGATATGGGGCGGTAATGCGATGGATACAAGCCGTTTTTCGTGGGTTTCCTGTTTGGGATAATAATTCCTTCGCGCCAACCTTCCGGGAAAGCGCCTGCTTCCACAACCGGTTGAAGGTGGCCAGCAAAGCTTCCAGCGCTGGGGGAGGAAGCCGTTTCAGCATGGCATCGTGGATCTGATTCGGCCCCTCGGTGTAACAATTCGAAGGGCGCCAATGGCAGATGTGAGCTCTGTCAGTGTAAAGGGGCATTGCAGTCAAGTGATTGTGAAGTGATAAAATCAATAGGATTCTTCTCGCAATGGACTTAAAACGCACAAACTCTCGACTGGTGCTTCCACCACTACTGCGTTCAGAAACAAAACGGCCTATCTCATTGGCAACATCAGACGGGTGGGCAACATCAGCGTCCCCTACACTCAACACGGGCAGAGGAACTGATTGTAACTGTCCGGAAATGCGCTTGATCTGGGACCAGGTTTGTGCTGTTGGTGTAAATCGATTAAGGTTTCCAATGCAAATTCTCCAGGACACCCTCTTTGCCTCAAGGACCGTGCGTCGAGCATGCGCCCTGGCCTTCCGGAATGCGATAAGATTTGCCGTCGTACTGTTATGGTGAAAAACCTTGAAGGCACGTCTGCGAGCACGGATAACATTCGGGCACTCCTCAGTCTACCACGGCACAGGAGCATGAGTCTCCTGAGCTCCGCAAAGGGGAAAGCCTCTCCTGAGGGAAGATAAATTGAGCATAATGATATAGCAAGATGGTGAATATTAATATATTCTGAATATTAATATAAAATTAATAAGCACAGCTACAGGCTCTAGTATTGATTACAATTATATTTATCGAGGTGTCCCATTGTGGACAGCTAGCATTACCCCACCGTGTGCATGGTATCAATGTTTCCATTATCTTTCCGGAATACAGAATATCCTTTTATGGAGCACTGGATACCAGTCGACAGCTTTGTTTCTTGAAGCCCTATAGCAATATATCGTTTATGATATCAAGCCATCTGCAGATCAGTAAAATTCACTCTAAAACCACACATGTTCCAGTGTAAAACTAAAGGCGATATGGTGGTGAGTCAAGGTAAAACTGGGAGTGTCTAAAAGTGTTCCCCGGATGGTTCCAGGTTACTCCTAGTGGCCAAGTGAGGTCGTTCTCGGTCGCGACCGCGGCGAGTCGTTCCCGGAAGGGGTACCTGACCACGGTAGCCCTCGCTTCTGAGGGACGCTTAGCTGCGGTGGGGTCGGGGAGGACCCATATCCTGCGGAAAAACTGGTTCTCTCACAGATACATCCACTCGCCTGCGATGCGTTGGCGTGGCCGACCCTGCGGGAGGGGTACCTTCCACATCTTTTCTCCTCGCCCGCGCCTTCTCTACCTGAGCCGGTCGGGCCCTCCTCGCAACGCGGGTGCGCCTTTCAGCTTCCTGATATTGCAAGCTGATGTCGGAGATTGGAATTTGTCGGGGGTTACAGGACGGCGATGCAGAAGCGGACGTGGAAGTTGTTGTGATGGAAGTTGAGGAGGTGCGGGAGTAGTGGTTGGTTGGTTATTTGGGCTTACGGGCGAATCGACTGCGTTGGTCATACAGCGCCCAGGAAGTAGTGGTTGAACGTGAGGATGAGGCCTGGCTCACGGGAAGGGGAAGGAATCAGGAAGGGAGCAAGTGGACTTGGAGGAGGTTGTGGTGTGCGTAGGTGAGAGGGGATTGGAGGAAGGACGGGAAGCGGGAAGCAGGGATTTCAAGGTGAGAATTGTGGTAGACGGAGAGGGGCTAGGACTGGGTGGAAGGCTGAGCAGGCCTCTTAGAGTGCTGTACCTGGGTCCACTCTCCCCCACTCGACGTTGGTCGGGGCGACGCATTTGGTGAGCAAACACTGTTTCCACTTGTGGAAGGTGGTGCTTCCGTCGCTTCGGCCAAGTGTTGAGCAGGCTGTCCTTATCCCTTTGGCGATACACGGAGCACACCAAAGATCGGATAAGTGTCGTGAGTTGGGCAATTAGCTCGGAGATGTTGGGCTGTGTGTGTTGGAAGCCTATCAGGTTCTCTTTCGGCGCGCTTCTTTTTCATTGCAGGGTTTAGTTTTGATGCTGTTGCGTAAGATATTTTTGTGTGAGCTCTTTTATGGAGCTCACGGGCCTCCCGAAACGTGATCTTGTTTGTACATTTTAGAGTAATTATCTCTTTCTCTCTCAAGAAGATGGGATCGTAGGTCGCGTTGGGTTTCTGATCAGGGCCGCAGTTTGAACGTTTTGGGCATTCAGCCTCACATTTTCCTCCCGCATGGCCCACCGACCAACACCTACCACACGTCTCGCGATTTCGGCAGTGTTGTGTCGTATGTCAAAATCTGGAACATCGAAAGCACCGCTTTGGATTTGGGCCATACACACACACCTTCACGCGAAAGCATCCAACGAATATGAATTCGGGAAGATCAGTGGAGCTAAATGTTAGTATGAAGTTGTTCGTAGGCTCCGTTTGACAATTTATAATAGTGATCCCTCTCGTCCCTACCACCCCCCACTCTGTTAAGTCATCCACAATTTGACCATCGGACACGTCTCTCAAATCATGACAATTGATGACCCCCTTCGAGTAGTTTTTGGTGTTGTGAGGTCGAACATCGATGGGTACAGTGACCATTCGCCTGCCATTGTCATGTCGTACACTTTAGTTCGGTTGCGCCCATCGCCCTGCTTGCATCATCGGCATGTTTAAACTATATTTCTATTCCACCATCCTTAAGTTTCTCGCACCTGAGAACCGCTCCCAGCATGTCGCAGGCTACCTTTCTCTGAAACGGTGCAAGCCGCGAAAGACTCATTTCCTCTTCCAATGACCTCGTGACGAGGATACGAGGGGCGAAAACACAAGTCAAGAGGCCGGTCCCTATACGCGCCACGCTTATATTTATGATGTGTCTGCTTGTCTGTCCCCTACTAGAGGGGGCTGGTGAATTGTTTATATTTGAGGGCGCCATGAAGTGTGATGTGTTCTGCTCCTCGGGCGCCCCACCGCATAGGGCCCTACTGCGGGGAAGCCTGGGTCCCGCGAACGGGAGGACGCTAGGCGCCCGAGGAGCTATACGGGGCAGGCGGCGCCTTCGCCCGGCCGGAAGAGAGATTCTCACCACCCCGACCGGGACACAGCGCCGCTCACCCCTTGACCCCGGCCGGCCGGGCCCCCGACCTGAGGCTACAAGCCACTTGGCCCGCGTGAGGCCCCACGGGCCCGCCGGCCCTCCGGAATATCGGGACCAGAGGTGTATCGGTCCCCTGTCACAACTAGCACCAACGGACGGGTGACCTTAACCTCCAGGACTCCGTCAACCCTGGGGGACGGCCCGAGGGGGCGCGGCTGCCCTGATACAAAATTAGCTGGTGGCCAGGGCCGCGGAAGTTGTCCTACCTGCTCGTAATAGGGAGAGTACGTGTTGCAGGGACAGGTGAAGGACATGGATGTTGAGATGGGAGGGCAATGGAATGGGAACGTATGGATGAAAGGACGAGTGAGGCACTCATAGTCTGGCCCCTCGCCGGATCACCGATGGACTGGGATTCAGGGTCCTTTAGGGCACTCAATCCTCCCTTCCCCACCGCGTAAAAGTGGTGCCTCGTCGGGGGGAGGGCTACGAGCCCCCGAAAGCACCTCCGCGTTTCCACACCGCTCATTGGGGCGGCTATGGTAACCCAAGGGAGCGCCATTTCCTCAGCCGGCCGAGCAACAACGGCTGACCATTCTGCTGGAAAATCCAAGATTAGAATGCATAGGTTGTTGGAACCGTGCTCCACCGGGTGATTTGGCGTCCCTGCTCACAACGCATATGCCGCTAACTTTCAGGATCGCATCTAGTTATTTTCGTCTTTTTCTAGCATCGAGTTTTCGCATTGTTCTCTCCAAATGATATGCTCACTGACATTCGACGAATTTCAGTGCGACTTCCAGGGTAAAAAATCAGCCCGAGACGATCGCATTAGGCTATTGCACTTGGGCGATACATATCCAATAGTAATTGATGTGCCCCTACGCCCAAATAATAAATCAATCAAAGGCTAGTGCACGACATCAACAGTGGTCTACCCATTACGCGCACAACAGTCGCCGCATACTTACACGTTACTGCCGCATTCTACCGGGTACACAAGTCCGAATTAACACACGAACTATACAAGCTACGCCTGCTCAGGCACATGGTGTGCATCATTCTCAACTACCTCAGACAGGGACAAACCCTTAAGGTCAGATGCAGCAGCGACACATCAAGCACTATACTACAGGATCAGGGCATGGAACAGGCGAGCGTGCTCTCACCTAGCCTATTCCTCGTCACGATTGATCGCTTGCTTGATTGATTGCTTCATTGATTGCTTGCTTGATTGCATGATTGCTGACTACACCAAAACATCACTCCAATTATCACTTTTCAAGGACGACACAGCCATTCGGACAACAGCACAATGCTTCCTAGAGGCCGAGACAGACACTCAAGCAGCTCTAGACCACATAGCAAAGTAGCGCAAAACTGGGGGATTACCTGGCCGCAGAAAAATATGTCAGTCAAATATAGTTACCACCACCCGACATCCACACCACACATTTCTTCACATCAATGACAAAGCCATCGAACAAGCGAACAGCCTCAAGTTCTTAGGAATACACTCAGAAACTGTGAAACTGTGGCGAAGACAGGAAAACACCACTGCACAAGTCTGCAACTCAATATTACGACCCATCATATAATACAGCAGCAGCATCTTTGCTACCATTTCGCAATCACTGAGCAAAAAATAGCCATTCAAAATAACTGCATCAGAGCAGCCACAGGAGCCCTCATCATCACACGGCTAAACAGTTTTCTAGTAGAGCCCTCTTCCTCGCTTCAGGACACAACAGCTGTGCCGCTACCACATTAAAATCAAGTCCATTGAAGATCAACCGGCACAGCGATGCTTTCGACCTCACATATACGAACTCGCAAACTCCCGCCATTTAGTGTTTAAATTGCTGCGGGCCTTTCAGATCTTAAGCTCACCATGCCAAATACAGCAGCTCGGCCACACATCAGGCCATTCTGGACCCATAGTCAACCAAAGGTCGAGTACGTTCTCTCGGAAATAAATCAGATATCACATCGGCGGACATTCTCGGAACCTTCAACAAATTCACCAATCTCAACAAACGCAACACATTCGTATTCACTGATGGATTAAAACTAAAACAGCCTGAACTAGAGGATAGACAGTATACAACATCTCACTGTTACACTTGCAACACCAGACTAAACATTGGTCACTTCTCGCAGGACTGTAGTAGCTTTGACGCTCAAAGACAACCACCTAAGGCATTCTGCAAAAAGAGGGCATCACCCTCTCGCTTCCACCGCTTCTGTGCGACACGTCCGGAACGCCTCCAACTACTATTTGGCTATATGTACGCCACCAAACTGGCAGGAACACTGTAGACACCACACTACCATCGCGCACGTCAACACGCACGGCACGCCCGCGCATACATTCGTACGATTAACGTAAGTAGTCATCCACGGATGGCACAGGGCGCACATGAACGCTGGAGCGTCGTACGACGTACAAACTCCCCTCCCCTTCACCTTTTACACACACATGCCGCTCGTGATGGCGAGATGTGTGGATCCTTGCATCCCGTCATAAATGATACGATATCCGCATAAGATTACCAACTTGACTGGTCTGACTGATCTTGACATCAACACGGTGACTAGACATGACATTCGATTACAATCGTCGAAACTGATATCGGAAAATATACGAAGAAGGCATTTAAATACGATATTAAACTACGACGCTTAGCTACGTTTGAATACGACATTAAAGTACGAGATCTGAATCAGGCTCTCATACAACAGGAAACCTATATTTGCATGTATTACATTCGAATAACGCCTTCTCATGCAACAGGATGCCTGTATCTCCATGATAATGCGAAGTTGATGGCGGTAGTCACTTTCTGATAATTTAGCATTATATTCCATGAAGTTTCGCTAGTGCACGCGAACCAGCCCGGCTCCACCCATAAATCAAATGGGACCAAATCCCAGGCAAGCGAAACATGACAGTGACAGGCATGCGTCTGCGTGTACCGACGATAATGCACCATAAACACCCATGGTGACCCAGGGAGGTGACTTACTTGACCTTGAGCAGGTCGATGGTCCAGCCTGGCTGAGCTTGTCCGACCAGCTGTAGGTGTTTCAGCACCCGACTTCCCTGGTAGCCAGCCCAGACCAGCCGGGTCAGCAGTTCCCGGGCGACGAGACGCACTGGTCCCGGACCCACCAGCTGCGGGAACCGTACAGAGGTCACAGTCAGACACAGGGAACACCAGCGGCAGGAACCTTACAGAGGTCAGGGAACACCAGCGGCAGGAACCGTACAGAGGTCAGGGAACACCAGCGGCAGGAACCGTACAGAGGTCAGGGAACACCAGCGGCAGGAACCGTACAGAGGTCAGGGAACACCAGCGGCAGGAACCGTACAGAGGTCAGGGAACACCAGCGGTAGGAACCGTACAGAGGTCAGGGAACACCAGCGGAGGAACACCAGCGGTAGGAACCGTACAGAGGTCAAGGAACACCAGCGGCAGGAACCGTACAGAGGTCAGGGAACACCAGCGGCAGGAACCGTACAGAGGTCAGGGAACACCAGCGGTAGGAACCGCAGAGGTCACAGTGAGCCCACAGGGAACTGCAGATGCAGGAATCGCACAGAGGTCACAGTCAGACAAAATGCATGCCAGCGGTAAGAGCATTACACAGATCACAGTCACGGCGGGAACCTTACACAGCTTTCTAGTCGCCTTGTGAATACAATGTGCATTGCAACCGTGTGCCGTAGGTTAATCATTGGTTCATGCAAAACACGGAACACGCGCTATGAAGCACAACTAGTGCATACATTGTGTTTTCTACGCGTTGATGGGGTAATCATATTCAGCTGCAGTCAGCTGCTGAATGATTGTCAAAATGCCGACATCGTAGCTGATATATAGGCAATGAAGATGTTACGCTAAAATGCCAACTTGTGGAAGACGCGCAAAGGAGCTTGGGCGCTCGACTACAATGGACTCTGCATTAGATCAGATCATCAAGTGTCACAGTACAATGAGCTACACTGTTCGGATCTTGCACCGTTAGTCATGACAGAAGCCATAGTTACCCAAGTGCTTTGAAGCCCTGCATTAGTCATCGATGGCAACGTGGGAAATGGACTCCCGGCTAACTTCAGCTCAAATTGATCTGAACAGCACGGACAGATGTATTGAACAGTTAATGTGTGTAGCGACGGCGTTGAGTGGATACTGCACGGGCCGTCTGTCTTCGTGTGCTTCCTTCCCGACAGGCAGAGGGAGGGCAGCTGACGACAGGAAAGAGGAGGTAGCTTCAGGCAGAGGGAGGGCAGCTGACGACACGGGAAAGAGGGGGTAGCTTCAGGCAGATGGAGACCGCCTGACGACAGGAAAGAGGAGGTAGCTTCAGGCAGAGGGAGGGCAGCTGACGACACAGGAAAGAGGAGGTAGCTTCAGGCAGAGGGGGGGGGCTGACGACACAGGAAAGAGGAGGTACCTAGTCGGCAACTGGCAACGCCATGCCTACCATAGGACGCCGCGGGCGCATCACATAGTCGGGGGTGCGTCGTGAGAGAGCGGACGGCATCTGTGTATGGAGAAACAGACGTTTGGCTACATAACAGTAAGGGGCAGTCGGTCGGTCAACAGAAGAAGAACAATTCTTAGAGGGCAACACTCTGTTCAAAAAGTAAATGTGTTGCGTTCCTGAAGTATCGACGTCTTGACATCAGCATCGAAAACGGTGATTTCTTACCTTCGGTGGCATACTGCATTGTAGACGATTCAAGCCTTTCACAGCACCTTTCTCAACGTCAACTATTGCTCAAACAAAATGCATTTGCTATTCCGTTCACGCCAGGTCATCTCACAGTGTATCACGAATCATCTATCCACATCCACCGGAAAGCTTGTTTGCACTCAATGGCAGGCACGTCCTCCCGCGATTTCGCAAGCGTTAAAGACACACGTATGACTGACATACTAGCCTACTTTCTTGAAGGCGGCCTCGATCGCCTTCGCGCGTCTTTCTACACATTGTGAATGACAATGAAGGTCACAATCGACCCAAGTCGACCGAAGTCTCCACTCTAAGTCCATTGGAGTGGAGGCCACCACTTCGAGAGCTGCGTCGAGCATTTGCTTGGTTAGTGGTGGTTCCGTGACGGTTATTTTGCACTATGACTTTCTTCCTATAGAACTGTTCTATTTTCTCGTTTGGTAAAAGCTTCGTCTTCGCGACCGCCATAGTGAAAGTTAGGGAGTAACTCAGCGTTTGATGCCAATCTGGATTGCACTTCCTTTTTACCCCATTTTCCCCTTTGAAGGCGAACTTATTTCGATCTACTGCCAGCATATCCGCAATCCTCTCTTGAATTGAATTGAAAACCAGTAGTCAAAAGCATCAGATATACCAAGCAGGTCACACATTCGCGCAATATTCCGTACCTCGGAACGATGACAGTGTTGCTGATACATCACTATCTACTATCTACAACGGCCATGGATGGTGACTTGCCGCCGGTACTGACCCCAGAGTGAGAATCACTCGGTACCCCATCTGCACTGTCCTGTGCCGTTGCCGTTGTGGTCACGCGTGTGGAGCGATCACGGTGCCTCGAATTCGGAACGAGCGTACGACGGGCTCGTCTCGCTTGAAGTCGTCTCGTGCCAGTAATAAATATCCCCGGCTGAACTCGTATACGGGCGCCTCTCGTTTCTCTTGTGACATGCGAACCTAATTTCTGCTTTTCCGGCGGCAAGGGACGCGCTTTTCCGGCGGGCAGACACGGCAAGTTTCGTACGTGATGTCACACAGGCAGTATGCAGTTGCAAATAGCTCGTCCCTTTGGAGCCTTTTTTTACAGTCTTGAAACTTAGATCCATTCTTCTCGTCCACGACCGCGTCCAATTTAGACAGATTTCAGTGTGTCTTAGCCGGTTGTTCAGTCTTCTCCACTATCCTCCGTCATTCACGACACTGGTTTGCACACCGCTAGTGCTTTGGGCATTGCCTCACTTATACCATATAGCAAGGACATCATCTTTTACTCGGCAAGCCACTTCTTTGTCAGTAGGCAATGCAGCACTGGGCACAATTAAGGCTGATTTAGTCTTAAAGAAAATCCATATATCTCCCTTTTCAACGTCAGTTGGGACAGTGGCAGATCAACTGACTGCAATATCAGACATCAACGATTGAGTTCTTTTCCGAGTACAAGGCCCTCGATTTTGCATTGTCTCTCACGCAGTTCACACACTATCACAAGGCAACAATAATCCACGTCTCTCCTCAGCTACGTGCCGACATGGCGACTGTTTTTGCCACATTATGGTGAGCCGAAGGAAGGTGTCACGCGATCCGAGAGTGGCGACAAGACAGCGTTTAGCATCGGATACGTCTGTTCGACACGCACAAGCCCAGTGCCCGCGCTCGTCAGAAACGGAGAATTCTCGTCATTGACACAACAAAGGCGACTGAACTTTCTTCTGGAAGTCATCACTGCATCGATGTGTCCACAGAGGGATTCAATCCGGTAATGACACATCCATTTTTACGGCAATGCATTGTCATTCATCAAGTTGTATGCACAACATTTACATATTTAGTTAAAAAATAACAAATGCTATCAATGCATTTAACAAGCAATGTCCTAGCATCCAGCCATTTCAAGGTTCCACGTGACCAAAACGATGAAACTATCTGACGTTATATTCCTGTTTTGCATGCGAATGTAAATGAACACGTTCATGCATTGGAAACGCAAGACATTACCTTTTGAACAAAAAGTTGACAATCCAATAATATTTTTGAAAATTTTATCTCTGCATTTTCCGTTGCTCATAGGTCCTATGCAAGATTTTGTGCGTGGGGAATGCTCCCCTGAAAAAGTCAAAATCGATGCGGCCTAGCGTACATACATACACACAGCACATACTTTAATGCAATCAGCTACTTTATCAAATAACTCACCATGGGAAATTATGAAGTGTGACCGAAACATTTTCATTACAATTCTTTTACAAAGGGAAACATCATCTACAGCATGAAATCTAAGGACAAAGATTTGATTCCACATGGACAGTATAGCACGTTGAACTACCGGCTGGTCCCAGCGAAGCCGACTGCCTGATTGGCTGGTAGAACAGTCTGTTGCCTGACGTTGACTCGGCGCGAGCTGCGTGCAGTGGCAGGGCGGGTTGTCCTGGGGAGGGGTGCTCGCCTCCCGACTGAAAGCTCAGACCGAGTTCGGTTCCCAGCGGTGACTATTCTTCGCCAAACGGCGTGAGCGGTCGGCGGCGCTGAAGGTTCAAAGCAGCGCCTGCGCCGCCAGCGCCAGTAGCCAGCCAGCCGGCGACGCAGTGGCGCCGCGCCGTGCAGCTGCCAGATCGTGGTCCGGAGCAGCCGGCACGTGCCACCACGCCGCCACGGCCGTGACTGTAAATGTGCCGGTCGATGGCGTCATCAGCGAGTGGCGCGACATATGGTGCCGACACGGCGGCGACGGCCGTCCCGGTCGTCACGTCGACGGCAACCTCCGACGACTGTCAGACCGGCCAGCAATAACGGTCCGATGACGCCCCGCTTAGGTCCGCGGGTGGCTCCGAGCACTCCGCCGTCTCAGGTTACGGTAATCCTCGGCCAATCCAGCTGTTACACCACAGTCTCGGCATGCAGATGGATGGCTTAGAGCAGCCCAGCCGTTACACCACCGCCTCAAACTATGGTCATCTCCGGCCACTCCAGCCGTACACCCCGGCCCAGCCGCCACACCATCGTCTCAGACTACGGTCATCCACGGCCATTCCAGCAGTTACACCGCCGTCTCGGCCCGTAGATGGCTCCGAACAGCCAAACCGTTTCACCGCAGTATCAAACTATGATTATCCCCGGGCACCCCGTCCTCTCAGTCTATGGTCATCCCCTGGCACCTCACCCACCACATCCCCGTCTCAGCCACGGTCAGCGTATGGTCAGCAGCTCAGCAGCCTGCTGGCCGTGCACACTCGGTAGCCGGAGGCCTGTAGACGCCCGCCGACAGTGACAGCGTTCACAGTCAGCCGTCCGAGGAGACGCCCGCCGACAGTGACAGCGTTCACAGTCAGCCGTCCGAGGAGACGCCCCCACAGTCAGCGCTGAGACGCCAGCCGACAGCGACAGCGACAGCGCTCACAGTCAGCCGTCCGAGGAGACGCCCGCCGGCAGTGACAGCGCTCACAGTAGCCGTCCGGAAACGCCGCCGGCAGTGACAGCGCTCACAGTCAGCCGTCCGAGGAGACGCCCGCCGACAGTGACAGCGCTCACAGTCAGCCGTCCGAGGAGACGCCCGCCGGCAGTGACAGCGCTCACAGTCAGCCGTCCGAGGAGACGCCCGCCGACAGCGACAGCGCTCACAGTCAGCCGTCCGAGGAGACGCCCGCCGGCAGTGACAGCGCTCACAGTCAGCCGTCCGAGGAGACGCCCGCCGGCAGTGACAGCGCTCACAGTCAGCCGTCCGAGGAGACGCCCGCCGACAGTGACAGCGCTCACAGTCAGCCGTCCGAGGAGACGCCCGCCGGCAGTGACAGCGTTCACAGTCAGCCGTCCGGGGAGACGCCCGCCGGCAGTGACAGCGCTCACAGTCAGCCGTCCGAGGAGACGCCCGCCGACAGTGACAGCGCTCACAGTCAGCCGTCCGAGGAGACGCCCGCCGACAGTGACAGCGCTCACAGTCAGCCGTCCGACACACGCTCAACACATCGGTTCAGTCGTAATCTGAGCGGTTTGGCAGTGCTGAACAACACCTTGGCGACTACTCAGCTGGGTGGGGCTTGTCAGCATGGACCACTTGGTCGTGTTTCCTCGTGCAGGAATTCCCTATATCGCTCCGTATCAAATCAGACCGGTAGTGAAGCGAGAGAATGACTGCAGTCCAACTCAAGTGAAATAAAACATAGTTGTGTATAAAAATACGGACAAATGATGGCGCAACAAAATGATAATCTCACCGTCAAAAGGATATCGCAAAAAGAATGCAATGCGTTCATCCTAGGTGTCAAACTATGTCCAACGGAACTCGTAGTAACAAAGTCACCAACAATTATAAAATACATGGCGAAATATAATTCCGTATGAAGCATAGGCCAACTGTTGGCTGTGCTACATTGTTCATTGTTACCTGGCTCAGTAAATGGAAGTCCCAAATCGATAGACGATGAGATGCGCAAGATGCACCAAACTGTCAACTACCACATGACACAAGAAAAAGTCCTGGCAGATTAATTTTGCCATGCCTACTTTTAATCCACTTTTCCGTATTCGTGTATACGACGACGCTTGAGGTCCGTCACTGCCACTCGCCCAGGCTGGAAGTCTACTTTTGTGTGCTCTTTAGTCAGTCGCTGTGATGGCAATTAAAACAATCCTGCAAGCTAGCGAGACACGCATCCGCCTCGCTTGTAACATGCTCTTTGTAACATGCTCGTTTGCAACATGCACACATGCTCGCGCTGCATTTGGACGGTCTGCTATTTCCATGTTGCCGATGCGGCACAACAACGCCGCTGACGTCCACTTTGGACGCCTGCGATGTTGGGCCGGTTCCATAATACATAGATATATATAATATATTTGGGGGCGGGGGCTTTTGCCGTTCACTTGTGGCGACATGATTACATCAACATTAGTTGCGGTATTCCGATACTGGCTAAACGTCTGCACTGCACAGATCAGCGTTGCCTCTTCCGTACATGGAAGTACACTATGATGCAAGGCAAAGTACAAAGGAAACTCACTTAGCCAAGTTGAATGTGCCCTGTTCGTCGACAGCCAGTGTAATAATGTACCCTGATCGTCAACAGCCAGTGCATGTGCCCTGATCGTCAACAGCCAGTGTAATACTGCATCCTGATCGTCGACAGCCAGCGTAATAATGTGCTCTGATCGTCGACAGCCAGTGCAATAATGTGCTCTGATCGTCGACAGCCAGTGTAATAATGTGCTCTGATCATCGACAGCCAGTGTAATAGTGTGCCCTGGTCGTCAACAGCCAGTGTAATAATGTGCCCTGAACATCGACAGCCGCTGAAATAATGTGCCCTTATCCTAGACAGCCACTATAATAATGTGCTCTGATTATGGACAGCCAATGAAATAACGTGCCCTGATCGTGGACAGCCAGTGTAACAATGTGCATTGATCGTGGACAGCGAGTGTAATAAAATGCCCTGAGCATCGACAGTGAGTGTGACTGAGGAGTCAGCACGTGGCTCCTCGTGGCGTGAGTGATAGCCCATGAAACCTCAACAGCGTGTTCGCGACGAGACAACTTGGTTTAACAGCTTGCTGCGATATTACTGTTAGTTAATTGGGTTTAAAGGGCGCGTCGACTGCAATGGTCATATAGCGCCTATAACAAGTGTATTTATATTCACAACAATCAGAAGTAAAATCTTTGCAAAACAGTGTCATACTGAGTTGTAATTCCTCGCATACTGTCTAACTTCAAACATTTCTTCGCAGTCAGCAGTTTAACACTCGCACGTCCGGAGGTCCGAGCCAACTTCGCATGTCCGGGGGCAGATGTCTGCCCCCTAAGATCTCTAGAACTATGCTAGCTAGCGACAAACGGAAAATGGCGTTGGATAGCTGGTGACGGGCTCTATCGAACGTGTTCCGGTCATTTTTTCGCTCAGGTCAACATTCAGGTCACTGGGTCATCATAGGTCAAATTCTACCAGATCAGGTGGGACTCAGATATTTACACATATTTCAGGATCTGTAACAGATAGAAACAAACGGCGAACGCTATTCGACAGTCCTTGAAATGCGCTACCGACAATAGGCGGTGTAATTTAAGGTCATGTCAACCGAAACTCAGGTCACGGGCATGAAGTCATGACCTCAGGTCAAGGTCATGAAGTCGCCTAGGGAAGTCATGTAATGTATCAATCGACACGTCTTGGCGATACAAGCACAATGACGGCAATTTCAGCCTTCTAGCTCAATGCAGTGCGACATAATGCGCAGAAATGTGTAGGTGACTCAGGTGACCTCAGAGACCTTGGTGAGTTCACTGAGCAAAAATGTCAGCGGCAACATTGAGCATAGCTTCCATCTACATGCCATAACCGTTGTGAGATCATCCCGAGCACAAATATGTAACCAGGAAACATTTGAATATTTTACCATAGCCCTATAATGGGGAAGCCATGACCGCGACCTGACCGAAGGTCAATGGTACGAAAAAAACGATATACATATTATGGTCCCTGATGAGATCATGACGTGTTATAAGTTTGAAATGAATCGCCCAATTATTGTGGAAGTTCTGCTACCTAGAACTCCGAGTGTAGTTGGGTTACTTCGCCTGACCTGGTGACCTGACCTGAGATGACCCAGGGTTAAAGATGTATGAGGATATGCGGAATAGACCAATGAACAGCTATGCCAGGTTTGGCCTTGCTAACCCGATTAGTTTGGCGGCAAATCAGGAAAAACCGGAGGGGGCAGATATAAGCCCCCCGGACGTGTGCGTGTTAAGGATATGGTGTGGTGCGTTCACGGGTGCTACGGTCAGTACGGTCCTCTGCCCCACACGTCTCGACTTACAGGTGGGTACCTTATCACGGGCGACTCAGCGCGGGTCGTGGTGTGGTGGTGGATTATGGTTGAAAGGCGCGTCGACATCTAGGGTCATTTTGCGCCCATAACTGTATCATAATCAGACTACGGTGCTGCTACAATAGCTTGGTACTAATATTCACGGGTGGCGGTATATCACTTCAAGGCGAGCTTGTCGAAGGAAGGTAAAAATATTCCCAGACGCCACAACCTCAGAGTCGTTCCCTCTTAGTATACGTGGAGAAATGTCGGCGTACAACCATCTTAAAAGCTGGTGTCGTAGAGGTTCTAACAGTGCACAGCCTACTGAAACATGGTACAAGGTAAGCGGGTTAGAACAGCGTGAACACAGAGATCGGTCATCACAGGTAAGCATGTAGCTGTGTTGCAAAGGTATGACATATTCTCAATCGGCAGAGTATTACTCCCGTCGTTTGGTTCAGTGCGAGGATCGTCACTTTCCTAGTGTCGGTTTTAAAACCTGAGCTTCCTACACTTCCGAGTTCCAGGCTCGTTGCCATTCTGACTGTATATTTGAAAATATCGTAGGTTCTTTAGGTGGGGCCGTAGATGGACCATACTGCCATTGCTGATGGCGTCTTTGGCGGTTATGTCCGCAGCTTCATTTCCCGCGAGTCCGACGTGGCTGGGAATCCAGCAGAACACGATACTTCTGCCGGTGGCATGTAGGGATTGTATGTAGGGACGCCTGGGCCCTGCGGACGGGAGGACGTCAGGCGCCCGAGGAGCTATACGGGGCAGGCGACGCCGTCACCCGACAGGGGGAGAGACTCACCACCCCGACCAGGATCCAGTACCGCACACCCCTTGACCACTGCCGGCCAGGCCAGCAGAAGCTGGGAGAGGGCCCAGACCTTCAGCCTGAGGCGACGTGTCACTTGGCCCGTATGGGACCCTTCGGGCCTGCCCGCCCCTCCTGGATATTAGGACCAAAGAGGCGTGATGGTCCCCCGCCACAGCTAGCACCGTTCTACGGGAGACCTCAGCCTCCATGACTCCGTCAACCCCGGGGGGCCGGGCCGAGGGGGCGCGACTACCTCGATAAAACTGAGCTGGAGGGCAGCACCGGGGAAGTTGCCCTACCTGCTCATAGTAGGCAAGTTGGTGTTGCAGGGCCAGGTGAAGGAATGGTACAGACCGATGGCCCGGTCCGCTGGGTCCTTAAGGCACTCAATCCGTCCCCCCCCCCCCAACCACGGAAAAGTGGTGCCTCGTCGAGGGGAGGACTGACGGAGAACGGCCGGCGACGGCGTTTGAGGTGCAACGAATTGTAGGCAGGTGCGCACCCAGGATTTTTCCATGGGGGGGCTGGACCGAAAAGGGCACTTGACCGGCTCCAAAAGGACACTTTGCGGCCCGGGGCACACTGGAAGGTATGTTGACCCGGGGGGGGGTTAAATTTTTTGGGCCAAAAGGGCAGTTTTGGACCAAAGGGCACCTTTGGGACAAGCGGGGCACATAAGGCAGGTGATTTTTTGGATAAATTTGGGACATTTCGGCCAAGAGGGCACTTTTCGATTAAAAGGGCACTTTTGGCCAAAAGGGCACTTTGGTCTCATGGGGAGGAAGCCGCCCCCCCCCCTCCGGTGCGCCTATGATTGCAAGTGATGTGTGTATATAGTTCCAGGTTCTCGGCGACTATCAGCGGGCGGGCACTCCAGGCATTGTAGGTGAGCCGAGAGGCGAAATGCATGCATTCAACGGTAACGAGCTCCGTCGACACGTCAATAACTGAGGCATGTGGTTTTCCAATCTGATTTGACTGCAGTCCCTTTAAGGAAGGGCGAGGAGCACCCGATTGTCCCTACCATCTCCCGATCATCAAGTCCTTCGAAATTGTCTAAAGGTCGCATGATGCGCATCGCGCACGATGCCAGCTTGCATCCGATCGTATAAGGTATCATTTTCGTTTTGTTTCACTTCTGTACGGCGAAATAACCAGCAATATCCTGTGGCGACCATATTACATTAAACTTTGATCTTCTGACACCGTATTAGGGATACATTTGCAGGGTTATTTATATTTTCATTCCGGCAATATGTGCGTCAGAATGATAACGTAGAGATTAAAACTTCCGCCCACGCTGATGCTACCGTTCTACAGAATGATGAAAAAGAGACAGTGTTAACGAAACCTTGAACTGTCTCGAGCGCTTTCAG
Organism: Imbricaverruca yamaguchii; assembly: GCA_034440575.1. Taxonomy (NCBI): domain Eukaryota; kingdom Metazoa; phylum Arthropoda; class Thecostraca; family Neoverrucidae; genus Imbricaverruca; species Imbricaverruca yamaguchii. Next base: position 3,363,975 of record JAOTOL010001644.1, on the reverse strand, counting down.
AATGCAACCAGGTCAATAATTATGGCATTGATCCGGAGTAGCATTTTTCACAACAGTAAATACACCGGGTGACCACCTCGGCGTCAAATAAATGCCGACCTGAACAATGTGGCGAGATGCCGACCTGACCAGTGTGGCGAGATGCCGACCTGACCAGTGTGGCGAGATGCCGACCTGAACAGTGTGGCGAGATGCCGACCTGAACAATGTGGCGAGATGCCGACCTGACCAGTGTGGCGAGATGCCGACCTGACTAGTGTGGCGAGATGCCGACCTGAACAGTGTGGCGAGATGCCGACCTGAACAATGCGGCGAGATGCCGACCTGACCAGTGTGGCGAGATGCCGATCTGAACAGTGTGGCGAGATGCCGACATGAACAGTGTGGCGAGATGCCGACCTGAACAGTGTGGCGAGATGCCGATCTGAACAGTGTGGCGAGATGCCGACATGAACAGTGTGGCGAGATGCCGACCTGAACAGTGTGGCGAGATGCCGACCTGACCAGTGTGGCGAGATGCCGACCTGAACCAGTGTGGCGAGATGCCGACCTGACCAGTGTGGCGAGATGCCGACCTGAACATATCTCTTGCATATTTGTACTCTTTGCAATGTTAGCACTGTTATATGCAGATGCACTTTGTGCAATGCTATATGTGTGTACTGTTTGCACTGTTGTACACAGATACCATTGGTGCACTGCTGTATCAACGTTTGCAATAATTGCACATTTGTTTGTTGACGCAGTTTTCTGGTAGCAAGGTATCAATTTTTTGTCGATATGGAATGCACCAGAATGCTAAATATATGCACGTATGTATGCGTGTATGAAAAACAAACATATAGTGCATGCCAAAAATGTGTGGATCGGAACACAGCAAACAAAATTGTTTGCTACGGCGCGACAATAGCTCTAATAGCACAGTTTCATCCCAAGACAATGCTCAGTAGATGTCACTGGTGTTCTCGCAGACCTCATAGATCCTGGACAGGCCAGCAGGGTGTCCACCCGTTCCCATAACCACCTCGATTGCAACGGATCGTACACGGTCGACCATTGGATTGCCCAGGGTACACTCATAACACTTCCACGCGCTTCAATACTGCATTCATTGAGCTCCATTGTCGATAGCCACGCGGAAGCCGCAGTGTCGATTGGAACTGATGGTTGAATCTGCTATTTTGATACGCTAGGGCTGCACATCCAATATAATCTCAGCATGTGACTTCCAGCAGATTCCTGAGAGAACAGCCTTCATCATACACAGTCCCTTATGAACGTCTACCGATCCCAACAAACGTATACGGTCCCCGATGAATGTCTACAGGTCCTTACGAACGCCCACGGACCCCTAATATCGGCTGCATGCCATTCGAACGTCTCCAGGCCTATACGAAAGACTACGAACCCTTATGAACGTTTATGGATCCTACGGAAGTCTACGGGCCTGGAGGAATTTGAGTTTAGGGGCGCATCGACTATCAAGGTCAGTTCGCGCCCAAAACTATGCTTACAGACGATCCACAATGATGTCACGATAGCCAATTACTGGTCCTCAGGGACCGGAGATATCACATCAAAACTTGCTTTTTGAAGGAAGATAAAAATGTGCCTAGACGCCACCACTTCAGAATGGCTAACTGGTAGCGTGTGCAAAGAAGTGCCGGCGTTCGACCGTTCAGAAAACTGGCGGCGCAGCGGTTCCAACCGAAAGCAGCCTATATAAACATGGTATACAGTAGGCGGGCCAGAACAGCGTGGACATAGAGGCTGGTCTCCTCCAGTCAGCACATGCCTTGTGTCGCGAAGGTATGCCCTATATTCAATGGGTAGAGCACAGGATTCTCTCGTCGCGGGGCTCGGTGTGAGGAGTGCCGCAGTTCTAGTGTCGGCTTCAGAACCCTCAGCTTACTGTGCGGGGCGCTCCAGACACACTGCCATTATATCCGGATACATGATAAGATAGAAAAACAAATATCTCGAAGGAAGATGTAAGTGAGCGTAACGGTCATTGCTGAGAGCGTGCTTAGCGACTGTGTCAGCAAATTAATTTCCAGCAAGTTCGATATGGCTATGAATCCAGTAAAATGCGACATTTTTGCTCAGGCCAGTTGGAAATGTATACAATCACTTGGATACGTCAGATGTCCTGGTTGAAAGATATGCTTGCTCCAAACTGCGCAGTGAAACCACGTGCTTTGTGGACTAGTCCAAGGCATATCGGGTCAGGTTGGACAATAGCGTCAGCTGCTGGGGTGTCGTTTAGCTACATCTATGACGCGTGTGACGACTGTGATTGATATCAGTGTTTTATCTGTGCGCGTACCAATTGAACCAATTACAGCGCAGCATTTTTGTATACAATAGCTAAATAATGTTCGCCAAGGTGCCTTTGAAATCTATTGATCAATCGGCGAGTTTGCCTCAGGCAAATTCACCCGTCGAAAATGGTATAGGGCGTGCCTGGCGTGCCAAGCTCCCATGGAAGTAATTTGATATGTAAACATAAATATGGCTGTGTTGTTTGAGGTGCGCTGTATGAAAGCTATTATTTCTCTTGTCACAACAATTCTTGCACTGTAATTGGTGAACTTGGGCCGCGCACAGATAAAAAACTGATGCCGATCACAAACGCCACATGCGTCATATATGTCGCTAAAAGACACCCCCAACAGCTGACTGCTATTGCCCAGGCCCGGCCTGGTCATCCAGACCAAACAAAAAAAAAGAAAAGAAAAGAGCTTGTAAAATGGCATATAGTTCATCAGCAAAAACCGATGCCTGCTTCGGTGGACAAAAGCATCCAATACAGCATCGATTCACACAAGCGTATCCAACGCCAGAAACGGAATTGGAGCCGTCTGTGTAGATCCATGAAAACTCAGGAAGGATCTTCGAACGAGTTTGGGCCCAGATGGAGGTCGCTAAGATCAAACAGTTGTTTTTTTCGTGGAGAAGTTCGAAACCACTTACAGTCAACCAGATATACGTCCTGTCCAATTACATTTTGACATCTTGCATCTAGATGCATGCTTAGGCAGTCTAAATTCCTTGCTTACAACAGTGCCACGCATACTTATAATTTGAGGAGGGAGAGGATTCTACGACCCGAGCACCCGATCATAATGTTTGCGAATTGCACTTTCCTAATGAAAAAAAAGAACCTTTTCGAAATGAAATGGCCGAGATCTGGGAACAATAAAATGTGTGGGGGCAGTCCGGGCTCCTTTCGCAAAATCCCTCTCTTGGACGATTCCTGGTGATGTCTATGGCGGTAGTATCCCTTGCACATGGTGTCTACATTTAGCTTGTTCACTCGCTGCGCCGCAATTGCCCCTGCGCCACTGGGGGTGTCTCATCGGCCGGGAGGTGCGGCAAGCGACACCGCTGAGTGCGGCGGCGACGCGACGTGCGAAATATGATCACGGCAGCAGCACGGCAGACTGTCGCCACAGGCAAACACAGCCTCATCTCGCATTTCACGCCACTGTTGGCAGTCAGTCTCTGGGAAAACGTCACTGTCGGCAGTCTCTGGCGAAACGCCACTGTTAGCAGTCTCTGGCGAAACGCCACTGTTAGCAGTCTCTGGCAAAACGTCACTGTTAGCAGTCTCTGGCAAAACGCCATTGTTGGCAGTCTGGGAAAACGCCTCTGTTGGCGGTCCCTAGAAAAACGCCACTGTTAGCAGTCTCTGGGAAAACGCCACTGTTGGCGGTCCCTAGAAAAACGCCACTGTTGGCAATCTCTGGAAAAACGCCATGGTTGGCAGTATGAGGAAAAAATCCATGGTTGGCAATATGCGGAAAAACATCTCGGTTGGCAGGCTTTGGAAAAACGTCACGGTTGGCAGTCCATGGAGAAAAAGCCATGAATCAGATACTGGTCTGGAAACTCCGCGTCGGCGCCTTTTATCTGTGCGTATAATCAGTACCAACCTGCCACCTAGCGGACGGTAAGCAAGAGGTAGGTAGAGGTTACGGCGTTGCCAGATAGGGTATGTTGTAAGGACTCATCCAAGGAGTTTGATTGATTATTTGGGTTTAAGGGCGCGCCGACTACGAGGTCATTTAGCGCCCATCTGATCCAAGGGGAGGAAGTGAAGGTGGCGTCCCTTAGGATCAAAAAGAGGCCTGTATTGGAGGTTCCAGCGTACCTCCTCCCTCGAATTTGTCAGTGCAACGCGCTCTTCCACCGGCGGGCGGAGGCCCTCGGGAAGGTCCGAACGTACCCGTCAAATTTCTAAGCAAAAGGCACTCCTCAGACAAAAACAAAGGATGCCCCTCTGAGAGATCGGAGTGTACCCCGTTAAAATGTTCTGAGCCAAGAGCCGCCCCTCTGGAGAAGTGACGCTTCCTTGGCGAAATCCTAAACTCGTCAGTGATATTGTGTATGGGAGGGGGCTATACCCTCCATGGAACAACCTCCCAATCCCAATTTGCGTATTGGTGGATACACCGACGTCTATACTCTCCAATTCAGTTGTGTAAACCTCTCGATCGGAAAATATACAAGCATCCCATCTGCGCATATGCAGTGCTGTCGGCGCTAAATCATTCGCTGATTAAAGTCCTGTGTTTCCTGCATCAGCACGGTGCGGCTGATTAAGGTGTCAAAACCAATGCCGGATGTTACATACTTAGCATATTCCAGTGAAGGGAATGGAACTTCTGAAGCTTGCGTTGACGCCACCATCAAAATTGCTTTCAGCAGGAGAGCACTCAGAGATTATAAATACGGTAGTGAGAGATACTTTTGTGCAGCATATTTCGTAAAGCAGTTGAGTAGTGCAGTATATTGTAATCATGTTGCAAGGTGGTTCCCTTACAGGTTAGTTCGCTCACTCGTGAGGGAGGTATGATGTTGGTCTGATATATGGGCGTCCAGCTTGATGAAAAGCATGTAATTCCACTGTAACAAAACAGACAGCTTCAGAGAATAAGAACGCAAAGACGGAGCACAGTGACACAAAATGTAATTGGATGTAGGACGAGACAGAGTATATGATTACCTGGAACATCCTTGATATTGCAACCCATCCGCCCACAGGCATGGTTATCGTTGATATTGCGCTTCCATCCCCACTACTGATCGATTGACTGATTATTTTGGCTTAAGGGCGCGCCGACTACGAGGTCATTTGGGCTTCCCACTACTGCTCTTAAGATTTGCGACGTCGTCCATCCGGCTCCAATTCCCGGTATCATTGTATTATTATATTGATGGACTGAGGTGCCGGTGGGATCATCCGGCCCCAGTTCCCGGTATCATTGTATTATATTGACGGACCGAGGTGCCGGTGGGATAGCTCTGTTCTGCCTAGACAGTGATCTCACCACCACGATACGTGCTCCCACGGTCGGCTCCCGTTCCGCTGCATCGGTCAGAGTTGTTGCCGTATCACTGCCGCGACACGACCCCGCGACCTGCCGTCTCCTGTGGTGACCTGACCAGCCACCAACCATATTCCGGCTGGGACCGTCTGTGACAGGCATGCGATAATTGCCGCACTCCTGTCTGTCAATGTCGCCGAGTGTGCTTGCTGTGGTGATGTCTCGTCTCTGAACTGCCTGTTGCCTTTCCGCACGTGCTTTCAGAATCCCGATGCTCACATGTGTGAACAACATTCACAGGGGAATATTCAGCCGTCACGTTAAGGGCAGATGGCCTTCAAGTGAATGTGTGCGCTTTTGTCTAAGGACTATACTAATTCATGTACAAGCATTTAACATCACCCGGAACATCGTCGTTTGCATTTTATAGAACATTCAACACGAATGAAATATTGACCCTCGGAATGCAGCATAATTTCTACCCCTCTCAACTTGGGGGTCATTTCCTCCCCTCCCCACACACACATCCATAACTTGTGCTCTAAGCGTGATAGACATTAGGCAAATTGCATGAAGGTAGCTGCATACAAGTACTCTTAGCGTTACTTAAAGTACTATGAAACGGGCCAATGTCGGGCTGCTCAGTTGTACGTCTTCACCGGAATTCTGGGACATGGGTCACTAAACAAATGCGATTACGTTCTTAAATATTGACGATATGCAAACTGAATAATCAGACTAAGAGGGTCACATAAGGATCATCAATTCCAGTTAGACAAGTCAAGGTGTAGGGCAGTTAAGCGCCAACAGGTTTTCAGTCAAAGGGTAGCTGATCAGTGGAACAGGCTGCCTGTTGATGTTGTGGAGTCCCTCACTGTATGTCTTTAAAAGTAGGGTGGATAATTTTACATGTTCGTTGTTTCAGTTTTTTTTAATGTTTTTTTTTAGTTATCACGGCATCCACCACGGCAAGTGGTGGATGCCGTGAGATATATGTTAGTAGGTGTACACGGCGCATGCCCTCTTAGTTAGTTTTATTGGTTTTAGGGCGTATCGACTTCATTGGTCATATAGCGCCCACAACAATATTAGTTGATTGCATGTCGAAATAGTGCATATGCTAGCTAAACTAACAATAGTAAAATCATAATAATCAACATCACGTATGTTACGTTATGACATGCAAAATAGTTAGCTTATCCTTCCTGGCTATTCGGGAATATTCGGGAAATGGATCATTTCGAAGAGGAAGTGGATGTTTTTTTTAGTTCATAAACCTGCTCAACGGACGGAAAGCCGTAGTCACAGCAGATGTATCGTACTCTTGGCTGCTATTACTGTTGGTGGAAACACTCTTGAAAGAACTTCGTCCGTAACCTCTATGATTCTGCTTCGAAGTGTCATGTTCAAAATCAAGCTTGCTTACTCATTCTGTACACCAAAGGTTAAGGTATTCGCAGGGTTTCTTGATATTGCATGGCCACAATACCTATGCTTGCTTTCTATTCCACATTCCTGACAAGAAAATCACCAGCATCACCAATGTCCTGCATTACATCATCAATGAAAAGAAAATGTTTATATTTTTGCTCCTGCACATGCTACATTAACAACTCGTTCCAAAATACCAGTAAAGAGCTTGTCACGTGACTGTTTTCTTGCCTGTTGCACAAGCTTTCTTGCCCGCGGGTATGCCTGCCGCTGGCTTGCAAGTATGAGCACAAAAAGCAAGGGTTTCATGCAAAATGCAAGCGCATATTATGTAATCAGGCATAATTATGTCGCAGGCACATTTCTGAGCGACGCCTGTTATGTTCGCCGAATAAAACAATGTATGCATAACAACAGAAGAACGACGTTGGCCTACGCCGTCTCCGGACGCCGGGGTGGATAGGCCCCTAAGGCTTTCCGCAGACTAAGGCTTTCCGCGGATGCTGAAAGAACGGCGCGCGGTAGCGGGCCGAAATTTGGCATAACTTTTTCCACATCAATTTGGCATGTTGTGTCGAAATTTTGAAGTCAGGTAATCTAGGGTCAACGAGTTAATCAAGATCAAGTGCGGTCACCTCCAGAAAAGTTCAACTAGTCGTCACGCTTTAATGGATAAAGATATTTAAATGAAACTTTCAGCGTTTGCTTATCTTTAGTGACGAAACAAAACGCGCCAGTGGATTTTTTCCATTTGATTACTTGTTAGTTTTGTATATTTGCCCATTACAGCTAAAATCAAACATTCTGCCTAAAGTAAGATTGTTTTTTATGAGAGCAAGTTGACTTCGAACAAAGTTTTTCGGCCCTCTCTACCCATTAAACAGGAAAAATTAAAGAAAATATAAAATGTAATATGATGAAATTTCACAAAAAGATTTTTTGGTGGGCAAAAAAATTGTAGGACCTTATTCGATTTCTCCTTCCTTTTCTGATCCGAATTTTTCTTCAAATCTACCCCAAAATGAACTCCCCAGAGCCCCCCCCCCCCCCACACACACACAAAATGATGTAAGTCGTGGAAATCTAGTCCCCCAAGTGATGTCACCAGTGGGGTAAAAATGGGGTCGTGTCTGGCCATACTCGTCGAGCGCTTTCCGATGACACCTATTTCGCTTTTATGAGACGCTTAGTTTAGAGATTGCATGGGGTTTGCATCCGCCCCGAGACGGGGTGTGAGGATATGACCGGAAAGACGGGGAGGGCTAAAAGCTTAAGCGGCCCTACTTTCACCTTCACCTGCTGAGTGTTGCTTTCCTACCCTCCTTCACATTTTCTTGTCTTGTGATGCACGAACGACACCTCAAAATATCCCCCAGTTTTATCCGCATACATACCAAGTACGTAGTTGATAATCACTACAATCTAAGTTTTGGGTTCCATATCCAGGATGCGATCTTTCTGCAACGGGGAAGTTCTGCCTGTTTCTCAAGCTTGTTGGCAGTAAGCAGTCTTTTGTGTTTGATTTTCGCTTCTTTAACGCTTGTTTTTGTTTGCTTCATTCTCGACGTGAAGGATGTCTTCCTTATTCAGCATTGCTGAGTCAGAACGATTCACTAAGTTCTTGGACATGTCAAAAGCTTGACCTAATCATGACCACTGAAAAGAGCACAGGCATGATATAATTGGAAATGGCCTTACATGTAAACCCACAGATGATATAGGCCGAGATTCAACACACATGGCTGCATGCACCGGAAAAAAAACATTTCAGTCGTCCCTACGGGAATGATGTTGAAAGCCCTAGGCCTTGGAAAAAAACTGAGGCCTATCGAGTCCTCCGAAGGATTAGAACTCCGGACCTCGTGCATAATGGGTACTCGGTCCTACGTTTATTACTTTTCTTGGCATGAATATATGCTGCAGGCATATTCAGTACTTTGGGCAGGAATATAAGTCTAGGTTCACTCACATTAAGAAAAAAAAAACAAAGTCTTCCAAACTCTTCCAAACTTGCAACTCGAAATATATTTGCTTCCTAAGGTGAAAAAGAGTAGCACTTGTGATGCATCGCAGCATGGTTGGCACGATGCTGCCATAAGCTGGTTGACACTAGGGATCTGGGAAAAATATGTACTGTCAATGCCTCCGGCAAATACTAGTGTTGCCAGAATGTTGTCAAGCCCGGCTCGTGCAATAGACTGCTTTTAACATCCCAAGATGTTCCCATCACATCACCTCGTCAGAAATGCATTGTACCGGCCCATACTGGCTGTCGCCTGGTGCTGCCGCTTCACGAGGCACTTCGCGGGGAGCTTCGCGAGGCATCCCCGCACGTCGACAACTGCTGTGGCAGACTCACCGTCGTCCGTCCATGGAGAACCACCATGCCGCACATATACGAGTGCAATATAGCTAACTCCGATCTGCGGGCCTCGGAGTCACCACGGCTGCAGGCGAGCCGAGGATAACTACCAGCAGGACGGGCCGTACCACTGGCGACTGCGCTTGGACGTGTTTGTAAGTGCACGGATTTCCTTTTCAACCATAAACCCCTTGTTGGTAGCACGCTTAGCTAAAACGTTGCAGGTGAAAAGGCGTCTGCATATAGATTTATGCGCAATAATTACTTCCTCTATTTCTCACAACTTATCCTCTGTTGTGTTCAGCCCGGGCCGTTTATGCAAATACAGCGTCGACATGCAACCATTGTCGAGACCACCTCGTTGGCTCACTTGAGGCTTCATTTTCAGAACACGCTGCTGTCAGAATTACTCGCCGGATCGCAACGGCATGTGCGTAGCTGATCTGGAGCGCACGGTTCCTTAACTACACAAAAGGTACCTTCCCAGAGCTCAACTACACAAAACACACACGACATCGCCGGCACAGTCTCCTCGAGAGCGGCGCACGCCTGGCGCTGGGTAGGCAGCACCGGCCGCGAATCGCCCCGCTGTGCCGGACCGCGGCGCACCTACCCTGGGCTGGGCCACCAGCTTGTTGAGACTGATGAACGGGCCGCTGTTGCAGGACGTGTTGACGAAGAGGGGCGTCGTCCAGGTGTTGGCGCTGCTCTCCATGCCCAGCTCGCGCCCCGGCCCGGCCGCCTGCGCCGCCGGCGGGCTGTCGAGACACGGTGGCGATAGGTTGTCAGAGGTCTGCTGACTCAGACGCACGGACGTACAGACAGCGCCAGTTTCAGTGTCAATGTCAGCGCCAGTTTCAGTGTCAATGTCAGCGCCAGTGTCAGCGCTAGTGCCGCGCCGGCCACCAACATCACTGGTGGACTGTCGACACGGCGTCCATGGGTTGTCAGAGGTCTGCCGGCTCAGACCCCAGTGCCATCCGCCGAGGCACGACAGGTCTCTGCTCTCGCCGTTCGGAGACACAGCTGTGCTAATAATAGCTTCGTAATAAGGCACCCTTGATCACATGCTGGTGCCGGCAAAAGCAATTACAGCCCAAGATAGGGCGATGCAGGTGCCTGTACTCAGCCTCTCTGGCAGCAATGCCAATTAATATCAGGCGAGAATCAAATTTAACGCATCAATCAGAGAGAAAATGCACCCAAAGTTTGCACGACAAAGGATAACTGCGGAGATCGTGCGGGGGGCTTTAGAATTAGGACATGCTTATATTAGAATCAAACCAAGTGTCATTATGGCATTTAGAAAACGTTCAAATTGAAGTAATACTTGTGGTAATGGCGACGATAACCTTACTCAAAACGGTGGGTTACCGAACATCAAGTCGATTTTGGTACCAATCATGTGCTTGTTCAGTGCTTTCGGATCCGGGCGATTCAATTCAAGCGAAATTTAGGTTTCGATTTGTGTGCAATGTGCGAAGCTTCATCAACATTGAAAACACTCCCAGAAAAATAGAGGAATCTGCCTCACGCACGTTTTTTTCGGTTTCCGTAACTAACCTCGTCAGTGCAATAAATAAGAGCTGTATTGATATTGACAAAAACCAACAGTTTTCTCGCTTCATTATTCCACAATTCGCCATATCCACCTGACGACGTACCCATCAACAGCCTTGAGGCTTCATTATTCCATGATCCACCATCACCACCTGACGGAGTACCAATCAACTGAGCCTGCCACCTAGCGCAGTCGTAAAATAATGTTTTTTTCGTCAGGTGTGAGATGTCGAATTGAGTACATACACCTGGCGGCATACCGATCACCAGAGGCTGTCACGTGGCGGCGAACTTACCAGGCGTCGGTTTCCGGCTCGGGGCTGGTGCGTCTCTGCAGCCAGTCGTCGGGTGGCGAGATGGCCACGCCGTGGCTGACCGCCCAGCCCACCGGGAACAGACTGTCGCTGCTGTGCGGGTAGATCAGCTCGGGCGCCCTGTCCGAGCACAGACGGACACTCGAATGACAGCCGACAGTGTAGAGCGTGCGCCGGCAGCTCGAATGAGAGAGAGAGAGAGAGAGAGAGAGAGAGAGAGAGAGAGCGAGAGCGAGAGCGAGAGAGAGCGAGAGCGAGAGAGAGAGAGAGGAGAGAGGAGAGAGGGAGAGGGAGAGGGAGGGGAGAGGGAGAGGGAGAGGGAGGGGAGAGGGAGAGGGAGAGGGAGAGGGAGATGGAGAGGGAGAGGGAGAGGGAGAGGAGAGGAGAGGGAGAGGGAGAGGAGAGGAGGAGGGAGAGGAGAGCGAACGAGAGCGAGAGCGAGAGCGAGAGCAGGCGAGAGCGAGAGCGAGGCGAGAGCGAGAGCGAGAGCGAGAGCGAGAGCGAGAGCGAGAGCGAGAGCGATTGTTGTTTGCCATTTGGGCTTTAGGGCGCGTCGACTGCTATGGTCATATTGCGCCCATATGGTCATATTGCGTCACCTGACAGACCAAAAATGACGTTTACGTTCGTGAGAATGAGAAGGATATGAGAGCAAAACATGGCGAACCGTCAGTGGTGCACGACACCTGGGACACTGTGGTTTGTTGTTCCCGCATAGGATGTATCCGTGGGTCTCATAAGTGTGCCCTATGCGGAGGCGGCACAGTCACTTCTTTTCTGGACTCACGGCAGGACGAGCTCCATGGACCCAGGTGTTGCTTGATTGCTTTCAGTTTGTTTGTAGGTGTTGGGTCCCACACTGCTTGCCACTTGTCTAGGAGGAAAATAGAAATCTCGATAATGATCCATAGCAGGGAGTGGTAATGACCTGGTGCAAGGGGCACTTGCTGTTCGCTTCGCCACTGCATCTGCCAACTCGTTTCCATAAATTCCCACGTAGCTCGGGAGCCAACATATCTGTATCTGAATCCCGCGCAGTATCTGGCGGTAAAACGGTTGGTTCAACATATACCGTAAGAGGGGGTTAAAAATAAAATGTGTTCAATGTGAACAGGCTGCTTAAAGAGTCGGTAAATATAACGTGTCGATCACATTGTGAGACTTCGATGTACCACAGAACTTTCAGAATGGCGACAAGTCCCGAAGAGTATACATAGATGAGTACGTCGGGAGTAAAAACGATCGGACAGCAGATCCACCAACAAAACACTACCCACCCCATCATCCGTTCGATACCTATCTGTGTAGGTTGCCACTCATTCCTGGAATGATGCAATGTGTTCGAGGGCAAGTGCGCGAAATACCTCTGAAGTCACATCGGCTTTTCTTGTTTTTGTGAGAGACACATCCACCTCCGGTAGGATTTACTCCCAAGGAGGTGTCTCCATGTCTCCGGCTCTCCGGATTCCTTGGAGTTTTATTCGACTTTCTTGGAGGAGCTTTTGAATGGTTGGTTGGTTATTTGGGCTTTCGGGCGCATCGACTGCGTTGGTCATACAGCGCCCAAGCTTTTGAATGCGCACACCAAATGGGGCGATACTCAAATGTCGTTCTCCTCGAAATAAGGACGGTATTTGACTCGAAAATACGTGCCGGTAAGTGGGATGATCAGGGAATTAGCGGAGCTTGCAAGCGTATCGCATCCCAAGTCTTTCTCCGCGCAGATATAGAGGAGGTTCGTGTGCTTCTGCTAAAAGGCTAATAATAGGCGAGGTGCGAAATGCTCCAGTTGTAATACGGATGGCGGTTGGTTGGTTATTTGGGCTTAGGGGCGCATTGACTGCAACGGATGGATGGCGGTGTTGTGGAAGTTTGTTCGTTTTAGCGGTGCCGTCATATATAACACAGGCGTAGTCAAGTTTTGAGCGTATCAGCGAACGGTATAGTAACATAAGCGTTTTCCTATCTGCACCATAGCTGGCACGAGCTACACATTTTAATGCGTTGGATGCACTAAAACACCTTTCTCGTAAAGTTTTAAGGTAGTGTATGTACGTAAGACGTCGGCCAAATTCAATTCCTAGGAACGCGCCACAGGTTGAGGCGGTGCATTCCATCTATAGAGCTTCAGTTCCATATCCTGATAAAATCGGCGGGGATTCAAATGGATGGCGACTGTCTTTGTTGTTGAAAACGAAAACCCGTTGGTGTTTGTCCACTTTTCCAGGTACGCGACTGCCAATTGCAACTGTCTTTGCAATAGTGGTGTTCGCGAGGCACAGGACCAAATTGCAAAATCGTCTACAAACAACGTACGTCTCATATTACTCGGGATGACGTCGCCAATATCGTCAATCATGATGTCCAATAGGGGTACACTGAGAACACCATTCTCCCGGACTAACCATTCCCTGTGGGACGCAGTTCTCCTGGACAAACCAATGGGAGAAGTAGTTGCCAATGCGTATGCGAAATAGTCTTTCTTTCAGTAAATTATGCAGAAAGACACCCATATGGACGTAGATTCCTTTCTTTAAAAGCTTCAGTAGAATCCCGTGACGCCAAGTTATGTCGTACGCTTTCTCGATGTCGAAGAAAATGGCACCTAGGTGGTGCTTTCTTCGAAAAGCCATCCTGACCTCTGTCTCTAGGGATATATCATGGTCAATCGTGCTTCGGTTTTTGCGAAAGCCGCATTTATAATTTGCAAGATCATGCGCTTCCAAAAGAAAAACACATAAGACGAGCATTTACCATTGCTTCAAGTAATTTCCACAAAGCAGACGTCAAGGAGATCGAGCGATTGTTCAGACGGTCAATGCTACTTTTTCCCAGGCTTAAGTAGGGAGACAACCGTAGCATCCCTCCACGATGGAGGGAATGGCTCAAGTTCCCATAAATTGCCAAACGCACGCAGAAGCACTGTGGCCACCTCCGATGGCAGATGTTTCAGTAAATCGTTATGTACCCCATTCGGGCCCTCAGCGACGCTCCGAAGTGATGAAATCGCAGATAATGGTTCCGATTGAGTAAGCGATCGGTTGTATGAATGAAATTATGTTGTAGAGAAGTCAATCAAAGTCGTTTCACAGCGGGCTTTGTAATGAGCGGAACTTAGAGCTGTGGTTCCGATTCGGCTTCTCTGAGAAAGTGCTGTTCCGATTTCGTTCGCCACATCCCTTGAGTGAAATACGTCACGATCGACAAGGATTAACACAGGTAGAGGTGTAGTGCTGAATTGACCCGATATTCTCTTAATTCTGGCCCATATCAAAGAGTGGGGTGTGCAACGATTTAACAAATTGACATATTCGTGCCAGGAGGCTAGTTTTGCCGCTTGAATCGTGCGGCGCACGAAAGCCCTAGCACGTTTGAACTCGATCAAGTTCGAGGTAGTGCTGTTGCGATTAAACGCTTTAAAAGCGCGTCGTCTAGCTCGAATAGCATCCTGGCACTCTTGTGTCCACCATGGGACTGGGGTACGCCGAGGAGAACCATAAGTCTTTGGGATACACTCAGTCGCACATTCTAGGAGGAGCGATGTAAATGATTTTTTTTTTTTTTTTTAATTAATTTAAACGCGCTCGCGTCGCGTCGCGACCGCGCCATTCCACTTCCTGTCGAGCAAGCTCGCTCTGGATAGGTGATTTTTATGTTTGGTTGGACTTGGGAAGGTTGGGGGTTAGGGATGAAGGGTGCGGCTGATGCGACGGTGCGGAAGGTGGTACTGAGGAACTGGGTTGTGAGAATGATCGCTTTGCGGGCTTCTTGGTCAGCTGGACCGTAGACCATTCAGTTTCCCGGTTTTTCTCTGTGGTCCTGATTGCAGCAGCATCTTCTGAGGAATCCTCACCTACCGCATTGTTTTCCCAGGTCTTGAATTGTGGGCTCATTGTCCTCTCTGTTGAAGGGATATGTACGTCCCTCCACTAACGGGGTGCACTCAATACCGGAGCAGCGCATAAGGGGCGCTCAGCTGAGTGATAAGGTCAGAAGTTACAGTGTATCTACTCAATTGCCTCTGCGTATGTTGTGCCATTGCGAGGTTAGGTTCTACCTGTTGCGTACGAGGGGTGTTCAAAAAGTTCGCGGCCCGACCATGAAGGAGCTGGAAATTCGCCATGCAACGCGGTGTGACCAATGGTGTGTTATTGAGATGTCCACTGACGCAACCACTAACCAATCGGTCCTGTGTTTGTTTCAGACTGTTAGTTGTTGTAACATAGTTTGCTATTCTTGTCGAAGATGAACGACGTCCAGCAGAGAGCAGTGATTCGATTCATGGTATTGCAGAAGAAGGTACCAAAGGCTATCCATGAAGAGTTGGTGGCAACACTGGGGGAAGATTCTCTTTCCTACAGCAGCGTCAAAAAGTGGGCAGCTCTCTTCAAAGCTGGTCGACAGAGCATTGAAGATGATCCCCGCAGTGGTCGTCCATCAACGGCAGTGACTGAAGAAAATGTGGAAGCTATGGAGAATCTGGTGATGAATGACAGACGTGTGTCGGTCCGAAACATCGCAGCAGAAACGCAGATGTCTGTCGGATCCGTCGAAACCATTCTCCATGAGCATCTCAACATGTTCAAGGTCTCTACAAGATGGGTTCCCCGTTTGCTGACTCCCGAGCAAAAACAAGTTCGCAAGGAGACGTCACGCGAAGTTTTGGACCTCTTTAACGAGGATCCAGAAGATTTCCTGACACGACTTGTGACCCAGGACGAGACGTGGGTGCCACACTTAGACCCTGAGAGCAAGGCCGAGTCGCGCCAGTGGAAGCACCCTGCGTCACCGCCACCAAAGAAGTGCAGAGTGGTGAAGTCAGCCGGCAAGGTGATGGTGACGGTGTTCTGGGATGCTGACGGAGTTCTGCTCGTCGACTTCCTGGAGCAGGGGCGCACCATTAATGGCGAATACTACGCCTCCCTTCTGGAACAGCTGCGAGCGGCAATCATTGAGAAGAGACATGGAAAGATGTCAAAAGGTGTGCGCCTGCTCCAGGACAACGCACCGGCGCACAAGAGCAGGGTAGCGATCAACAAAGCGGTGAACTGCGGCTTCGATTGTTGCCGCACCCGCCCTATTCTCCGGACCTTGCACCCTCCGACTACCACCTCTTCCCCAACATGAAGAAACAGCTTCTCGGTCGCGTCTTCGCCGACAACGAGGAGACGATGGCAGCTGTCCTGAACGTGCTGGTCGGGTTCGAAACCCATTTCTTCAAAGAGGGCCTGAAGATTCTGGCGAAGCGCTGTGAGAAACGTGTGCGTCTGAACGGTGATTATGTGGAGAAATAAACATTTTTGGTCTATGAAGTCGATCTCGTATCTCTGCTCCTTCATGGTCGGGCCGCGAACTTTTTGAACGCCCCTCGTATGCTATTTTTGGGTGGGTTTTCTCATAGAGCTGACGAGCCTCGCGAAATGTTATTTTATTGGTACATTTCAAAGCGTAACTATTTCTTTTTCCTTCAAGAACATTGGGCATGAGCGATCGTAGGCAGCGTGCTGTTTTTGCTCAGAACCACAGTTGGAACATCTTGGGCATTCAGCTTCGCATTTTCCTCCTACATGGTCCACGGATCCACACCGTCCACATGTCTCACGGTTTCGGCAATGTTGTGTCGTATGTCCATACCGAAAACATCGAAAGCACCTCATCGGATTGGGATATATACACGGACCTTTACTCGAACATATCCGACAAAGACGAATTCTGGAAGATCAGGCGAACGAAATGTTAGTGTCAGGTTGTTCCCTCGTTGTGTTTCTTGACCTTTTCTAAAAGTAGTTTTTTGCGCTATACCGAGGAGCTATACCGAGCAGACGGCGCCTTCGCCCAGCCGGGAGAGGCTCACCACCCTGACCGGGATCCAGCACCGCCCACCCCTTGACCCCGGCCGGCCGGGCTGGCGGGCACCGGGAAGAGTGCCAGGCCTCCTGCCCGAGGCGACCAGCCATTTGGCCCGCCCGCCCCTCCGGGATATCGGGACCAAAGGGGTGTGTTGGTCCCCGTCACAACTAGCACCGTGTGACAGAGGAGCTCAACCTCCAGGACTCCGTCAACCCCGAGGGACGGGCCGAGGGGGCGCGGCTACCCCAATAAAACTGAGCTGGTGGGCAGGACCTGGGAAGTTGCCCTGCCTGCTCGTAGTAGGAATAATTGGTGTTGCAGGGCCAGGTGAATGACATGGATGTTGGGATGAAATGGGCATTGTAATGGAAGCGTATGGACAGAAGGGCGAGTGAGGCATTCATAGTCTCACCCTTCGACGGTATGAGGGTCGCCGGGTCATTTCGGCACTAAATCCCCACCACCACGGAAAGGTGGTGTCTCGTCGGGGGAGAGCGAGAGCAAGTCAGTCACCGGGTACCACAGCACCACAGGGTGCCCTGTCGGAACACCAACCGTCACCAGGTACCACAGCACCACAGGGTACCCTGCCGGAACACTAGCCGTTACCAGGTACCACACCACCACAGGGTACCCTGTCGGAACACCAGCCGTTACCAGGTACCGCAGCACCACAGGGTACCCTGCCGGAACATCAGTAGTCGCCGAGTACCACAGCACCACAGGGTACCATGTCGAAACACCAACAGTCACCAGAACAGTGAGCACCATTTGCATGCATACTGCACCCATACAAACGGGAGCAGCCGAGTCTCGTTAGCCCCCGCCCATTCAAGAGCGCAACACCAGCCCACTCCAGTTCTGAGTACCTTCGACATAATAGCGACGGCTTCATCGGGGCTGAAGTGATAATCGCCGCAGAGAACGGCTGAACAGTTCGGAGAGTCGTGGCGGAAGACGTGGGAGGTACCGGAGCCGCCAACTACACTGCAGTGTTGGGAGAGCCGTGGTGGCGGAGGTGGGGTACCGGAGCCGCCAACTACACTGCAGTGTTGGGAGAGCCGTGGTGGCGGAGGTGGGGTACCGGAGCCGCCAACTACACTGCAGTGTTGGGAGAGCCGTGGTGGCGGAAGACGTGGGAGGTACCGGAGCCGCCAACTACACTGCAGTGTTGGGAGAGCCGTGGTGGCGGAGGTGGGGGTACCGGAGCCGCCAACTACACTGCAGTGTTGGGAGAGCCGTGGTGGCGGAGGTGGGGGTACCGGAGCCGCCAACTACACTGCACGTGTTGGGAGAGCCGTGGTGGCGGAGGTGGGGGTACCGGAGCCGCCAACTACACTGCAGTGTTGGGAGAGCCGTGGTGGCGGAGGTGGGGGTACCGGAGCCGCCAACTACACTGCAGTGTTGGGAGAGCCGTGGTGGCGGAGGTGGGGTACCGGAGCCGCCAACTACACTGCAGTGTTGGGAGAGCCGTGGTGGCGGAGGTGGGGGGTACCGGAGCCGCCAACTACACTGCAGTGTTGGGAGAGCCGTGGTGGCGGAGGTGAGGGGTACCGGAGCCGCCAACTACACTGCAGTGTTGGGAGAGCCGTGGTGGTGGAGGTGAGGGGTACCGGAGCCGCCAACTACACTGCAGTGTTGGGAGAGCCGTGGTGGCGGAGGTGGGGGGACCGGAGCCGCCAACTACACTGCAGTGTTGGGAGAGCCGTGGTGGCGGAGGTGAGGGTACCGGAGCCCCAACTACACTGCAGTGTTGGGAGAGCCGTGGTGGCGGAGGTGAGGGGTACCGGAGCCGCCAACTACACTGCAGTGTTGGGAGAGCCGTGGTGGCGGAGGTGGGGGTACCGGAGCCGCCAACTACACTGCAGTGTTGGGAGAGCCGTGGTGGCGGAGGTGAGGGGTACCGGAGCCGCCAACTACACTGCAGTGTTGGGAGAGCCGTGGTGGCGGAGGTGGGGGTACCGGAGCCGCCAACTACACTGCAGTGTTGGGAGAGCCGTGGTGGCGGAGGTGGGGGGTACCGGAGCCGCCAACTACACTGCACAGTGTTGGGAGAGCCGTGGTGGCGGAGGTGGGGGTACCGGAGCCGCCAACTACACTGCAGTGTTGGGAGAGCCGTGGTGGCGGAGGTGGGGGTACCGGAGCCGCCAACTACACTGCAGTGTTGGGAGAGCCGTGGTGGCGGAGGTGGGGGTACCGGAGCCGCCAACTACACTGCAGTGTTGGGAGAGCCGTGGTGGCGGAGGTGAGGGGTACCGGAGCCGCCAACTACACTGCACAGTGTTGGGAGAGCCGTGGTGGCGGAGGTGGGGGTACCGGAGCCGCCAACTACACTGCAGTGTTGGGAGAGCCGTGGTGGCGGAGGTGGGGGGTACCGGAGCCGCCAACTACACTGCACAGTGTTGGGAGAGCCGTGGTGGCGGAGGTGGGGGGTACCGGAGCCGCCAACTACACTGCAGTGTTGGGAGAGCCGGTGGCGGAGGTGGTCCGGAGCCGCCCACACTGCAGTGTTGGGAGAGCCGTGGTGGCGGAGGTGAGGGGTACCGGAGCCGCCAACTACACTGCAGTGTTGGGAGAGCCGTGGTGGCGGAGGTGGGGTACCGGAGCCGCCAACTACACTGCAGTGTTGGGAGAGCCGTGGTGGCGGAGGTGGGGGTACCGGAGCCGCCAACTACACTGCAGTGTTGGGAGGGCCGTGGTGGCGGAGGTGAGGGGTACCGGAGCCGCCAACTACACTGCAGTGTTGGGAGGGCCGTGGTGGCGGAGGTGGGGGTACCGGAGCCGCCAACTACACTGCAGTGTTGGGAGAGCCGTGGTGGCGGAGGTGGGGGTACCGGAGCCGCCAACTACACTGCAGTGTTGGGAGAGCCGTGGTGGCGGAGGTGGGGGTACCGGAGCCGCCAACTACACTGCAGTGTTGGGAGAGCCGTGGTGGCGGAGGTGGGGGTACCGGAGCCGCCAACTACACTGCAGTGTTGGGAGAGCCGTGGTGGCGGAGGTGAGGGGTACCGGAGCCGCCAACTACACTGCAGTGTTGGGAGAGCCGTGGTGGCGGAGGTGAGGGGTACCGGAGCCGCCAACTACACTGCAGTGTTGGGAGAGCCGTGGTGGCGGAGGTGGGGGTACCGGAGCCGCCAACTACACTGCAGTGTTGGGAGAGCCGTGGTGGCGGAGGTGGGGGTACCGGAGCCGCCAACTACACTGCAGTGTTGGGAGAGCCGTGGTGGCGGAGGTGGGGGTACCGGAGCCGCCAACTACACTGCAGTGTTGGGAGAGCCGTGGTGGCGGAGGTGGGGGTACCGGAGCCGCCAACTACACTGCAGTGTTGGGAGAGCCGTGGCGGTGGACGGGGGATGGGTGCCGTATAGCACACAGCCACACGGTGTGTGTTGTGTTGCACACGCCCAAATGGGTCGAGAGCATGATAGCCGAACACTGGGAGCGACTCATCCACCGGCATAGGAAGGGTCACGTCATAATCCAGCCAGTGTGCACTGTGCATTGGGCCAGGATCGCCACCCGGCACTGAGAAAAGCCTCTCCCTCGGTAGTTGCTGGTCAGACTTGCTCGCGGAAAAACGCATTCGGTTTCTCCCGACGGTATCCACATTTTGTGCAAGTTGCAATAATTTCACAGGGACAAAAATTGGAATGCTGTTTTGGTTTGCCTATAGCTATCATATTTATGAGTTAATTTAATTGTTTATTTAACTAACACTGATCAATAGCCAATATGAGAAACTTTTCCAAAAAGGCTAGCTCTTACATTCTGGAAATCAAGCGTCAACAGGATGGGGCATTCCACGACAGATTGACCAGAGTCCGGCACCCTCACGTCTCAGATTTTGAGCAAAATTGGTGCATAGGGTTATCTTATACCCTGAATCCATCTGTGCAAATTTTACTTCGATCCGGTCAAGGATTCATGAGTTATAACCTCGGGTATTTCTGGAAGGTCACCCTGCAAGGTTATGTTCGGTGGCCGATATCTAAATGAATTGCAAGTCAAAATATAAATATCCAGACATTTGTGAACTACGAAATATTCCAGGATTCTAATTCTGACAAAATTTGTAACACGTGGTTAATAATAAAAGTTACCCCACAACTTCAGTTCACGTGACCTCTGGTGACCTCAATGCGGTGATAAATTATTCATGAAATATGGTGAAATATACCACTTATCGAACACTGAATCGACATCCTTCTCCAAAGAAGTATCGACATCGTGCATCTTCGTGGGTGCTCGTGAAGTCTGCATGCCTCGCTTTTAGCATAATCCTGCTTTTAAGCATCATCATTAACGGATGAGTAATCCGTTAATCGCTCACTACAACGGATTCGGGATAGTGACAACGACCATCCCGTAATGCAATTCCAGGTGTGCAGAGATTACCTATAATGTGGTATGCTATGCAATACCAATTTATAGCATAGGTATTTGTATTGTCATCGTTGATATCCATATTCCCAAATTATGTACCTCCCCAAAGTACACAAGACGGGTGGTTATATGCAAGCAATTGTCTCAAAACTGGGTTTTGGGATCAAAATGTTTTAAACAGCATTATTTCCATGGCAATTTTGACATCCTGCTGTACTCGTTTCGACATCTCACACCTAACAAAAATGCAATATTTTAACACTGCCTCAATGTCTGTGAAATGTTTGCTTTATTTAACTGACAGAATGGAAGGACGTTTTGGCTTGACATATAGCCAAACAAATTGGCGCTATTTGCCTATAAATCCTTATTTGGAGAGCGCACACTTCAACATATTTCAAGTCTTTCGAAGATTGAGTTAATAACTCGGCCGTCTCTCCGTCCAAAATCGAGAGGCGGTTTGATAGCATGTAGCAAAATGTTCTCTGGTATTTTGTGGATATACGTCTTCTAATGTACTCATTTACCTCCAACATCCAGTTATCTATATAAGACAAAAGGTGCCTACTAATGTCAGAAGTGGCCATTGGCCTTAACTGAACTGTGGTTGGCACCAGGAGCCTGTGTTTTGTTATACCTAGCTATTTCGCTGAGTAAATGCGTCAATTTAGTTCGCCGAGAACATTTCCTGACAACTGTTAATGTTTATATACTCACATAAAACACGATCCGTAGGGATTCATAAGGGCAATGTATACATCATGGTTACACAATCACTGTATGTTTAGAAAAAAAAACATGTATCCAACTGAGAAATAAGAAGGAGCATCACGTCACAACCGTGCCCCGTCAGAAGTGATGATTGATGATTATTGGGATTTTAGGGTGCGCGAACCCATGTGGATTATATTGCACCGTCAGAAGTGCATCGAGGCACAGTTTGCATATTTGAGGGCATGTAAACGATCCAAAGTTTTCGCTATATGCCAAAAGACAGATCAGCACACAAATCTGCAGGTAGCTGCGGTCACAAACCATGTTCCATATGTGCACCAATTGCTTCTGTCTGGCGTCTAGCTTGTCTTTGACCACCTATCGTGACACATTCACGTCACGCCCCTCGTCGTTCGTCAATACGTGCACCAAAACAGTCGTAATATCAGCAGGCGATAACTTATGGAAATTTGTGTGTTTCCATGACGGCGAGAGCTTTCGTGAAGCGACCTGCGCGGCTCGCAGTGACTTTCTCCACCTCTTCCTTCGTGACAAATCAGCTCGGAGACTGACTTCATGATTTCTCGCAAACATTGCCGGCTCTTGGAACTACCCTTAGCTATTAGGTGGCTCTGTTCATCCCGCAGTGTTCCTCCCGGGTCTCAGAAGCATCACAGTCCGGTCCGCTCTAGCTATCACGGGACCTCCTCATTCAAGTTTTTCGGGCTGGCAATGACATTCTAGCTCTGGAATTGGCTGTTTGTTTGTTTATTGGTTGGTTCAAGACACACTTTATGCACAGTCACGGCTAATGGCGCCGCCCACACTGTTTCGCCGGTGGGCACAACGATCGATAGCCTTTAAGGAATTTCACCACGACGATAGCCTTTAAGGAATTTGTAGATGTCAGGGGGCCCTGTTCGACTCATAGGGACCCCTTCCAAGCCTCTTGGGCATCCCAGTACAGTCCCCTCTGGCGCTCAGTGACCACTTCTAATCGTCAGGGGCCATCTCCAGCTGTTAGGACCCTTCCCCGTCCTTGACAGTCTTTCCAGCTTCAAGGGTCTTCTAGCTCTGACGTTGGCCCTCAGTATTCCTCACAATCATTGACCTAGGGCCTCCTCTTAGCTCTCAGGAACTCTTCGCCCTCAAGGGCCTTCTCATGCTGTTAGGTATCCTTCATAGTTATCGACAGCACTCGTGGTTTCAGGAGAATTCTAGCTCTGAGGCTGGCCCTCGGTATTCCTCACCTCAAGTGCCAGCCAACAGGGATTGGTTGGTTGGTTATTTGGGCTTAGGGGCGCATCGACTGCTTCGGTCATACAGCGCCCATCAGCCAACAGGGAGTTTTCATCCATTACGGGCGCTCTCAACACTGATGATTCTGATACAAGGGCACACCCACAATACAAGCTGAATTTATACATTTCTTAGCACGCATCTGTTTTATCTCTCAAAGGAAAAACAGCATTCGAAAGCGTGTGGTGTACCGAAGCGCCGACCGTGTATTAGACAACTGACGCAATGAAGTTGTACATTGACAACTGGTGTACTGAACTATCAGCTGAGCAATCGATAAGTGTTGTGTTAGTCAACAGGTAGCAAAATGTATCCTCCTTCGCCTTCTCATCTTCAATCATCGATTGTACATGAAAGCATTCATTTTAGCATGATTACAAAATAGAAGCATTATAGCGGCCATATTGTTGCAAGAAGAATCCTCACGCAATCACTAAGTGAGCACCGAAAGCTGGCATTGTGTGCTTGTCAGCGGAAGCACGATGTTCCCTTGCATCTATCACTCCATCAGGTAGAGTACAGCTACTGGTAGTTTGATATTCAGTGCTTAACGGGAATGGTGAGTGCTTGTACTTGGCAGCAAACCCGAAGTGACCAACCGAGACCTTTAAAACGTAGGCCATTAAGAAATAATAGCTGAAATGTTGGGAATGGGGATAATTTGTTCTGCCTCCCTGGGGACCGTTGACGTGGGGCCGCTGAACCTAAACCACATTACTGCCCAGCTATGCACATAAGCGTGGTAAAAAGCGATTGCGGCTTGCATCCGATCTATTTAATAGACCTTCAAACATCGGATCCAAGACAGTGATCAACACCATGTAGAGACGATTCCGACGTTCCCCGATCCTGGTAAGTTGGTGCTTAAAAACTATGAAGCTCAGTGCTGAAAGCGTCTTAAAACCTCGGCGCTCTATCCCCCCCCCTTATAAATTGAAGGTTGTTTTGCAAATCTACGATTTGTGGAGTGTTTTCAGTTGTGCAAGTCGGTGCTAGGCGCAGAGTGCTGTGGGCGGGAGCGGAGCCACTCACCCAGAGAGCGAGAGCAGCCGCAGCCAGACCAGGTGGCCGACGGTGCGCCGGACGACGGCGGCGCACAGGCGGCCCGGCGCCTCCGGGTCGACCACCTCCAGCGCCGTGTCGGCCGCCAGACCGACCTGCTCGGCGGCCGTCTGTGGCGCCAGCTCGGACGGCTGGAGGCGCTGGAGCGGCGCCAGGTCAGGCCGCAGACCGGGCACGGCCGTGGCCACGGCGGCGGCCGGCTGTCGGCTCCCGCGGCCGACCCCGGCGGACGGGCCGGCCGCGGGCCGCCACTGGTCTTCAGATGCCGCCGCCGCTGCCGCCACACCCTCCCCACGGGGCGGGCCGTCGCCGGCGGGCGTGACGCCGTCCGGAGCCGCCGTGACGCTCCGCTGGCCAGACGCCGCTGGGTCGCGGCCTGAGCGGTGGATATCCAGCTCGGGCGCGATGTCGCCGGTCGTCACGTCCAGTGAAGAGATGAAGGCATCGAAGCCGTCGTTCGAGACGGCGGTAGCCGGATTCGAGTTGGGTTTGAAGTCAGGTAAGACCGGGTGTTGCGTGTCACTGCCGGCCGGCTGAGCGCCGTTACCACATCGTTGGTTGTCTACGGTATGCCGTGTCACGTCACTGGCGACCCCTGCCACGGCAACGCCAGCTTGTTTGGCGTCAATGACAGGCGACGTCCGATCAGCGACGAACAGGTTCAAGTCGTCGACGGGCTGCTCGGCGTCGATGGACACCTCCGCCGCTGCATCCAAAACAAACGGCTCCACGTCGGCGTCCCACGGCAACAGTTCGGTCTGCACCCGCGATAGGGCGCTGGCCGACGAGGAGGTGGAGCGACACTCGGTGTCGGATGGCTGCTGCAGAGCCGGAGGCGGACGCCTCGCGCCGCCACTGCCTCGCTGACCTGGGGTCAAGGCCGCTGCGCATACCCGCGGCCGCCCGCCAACCGGCAGACGGCCCGCATCCCGGCCCACGGCGAGACCTCGACTGTCCGATCTGCCGTCAGCGTCATCGCCGTCCAACTCAGCACCCTCGCCGCCGGGTGGCGCGTCCGTAACCCGGTCAAGTCGGAGCAGCGTATGGCTGTTCTGTTGGTCGGCGTCGCGACTGTCCGGATGGAGTCAACTCCACCTCCTCAATGTCTGACAGCTTCAGAGTGAACTGGCTGTCAGACGATGCAGACGATGGCTCACTTCCCTGGCTGTCCGACATGACAAGCAGGATTTGACTGCTTGGCGCGCACGTGACCGGGCGGTCTGCAGGTGCTCCAGACTCTCGACTGCCAGAGAGGACAGGTGTACCCTCGCTGTCCGGTGTACGCATGCCCTGACTGTCAGGTGGCAGCTCTGCGTCTTGACTGCCAGGTGGCAGCTCTGTGTCTTGACTGCCAGGTGGCAGCTCTGTGTCTTGACTGTCAGGTGGCAGCTCTGCGTCTTGACTGCCAGGTGGCATCTCTGCGTCTTGACTGCCAGGTGGCAGCTCTGTGTCTTGACTATCTAGAAGCACCACTGTGTCCTGACTCTCAGACAGCGCTGACGGGGCCAAGCCGTCCCGCGCACAAGAGTCCTGACTGTCTGACACCACCTCATCGGACAACACTGCATCCGACGATATGACTGTCTTCTCCAGGGGTGACCGCGCCTTCTCCTGAGAAGAAGGCGCCTTTTCCAACGATGAACGCGCCTTTTCCAGCGGTGAAGGTACATTTTCCGGATGCGACGACGCCAATGATGCCGGTGACGGCGCCCGTGACTGTAGCAGATCATCCCCGGAGCTGTCCAGGCCGTGGGCTCGACACCAGCCTGGACACACCACGGCAAGATCCGGTCAGGCGGTCCACAGCCGGACAACGCATGGCGCTGGGGCAAAACACAGCCGGACAACGCATGGCGATGGGGCGAAACACGGCCGGACAACGCATGACGATGGGGCGGTACACAGTCGGACAACGCATGGCAGTCGGGTGGTGCACAGCCGGACAACGCATGGCAGACGATTGTTGCTGCAAAAATGCAATATATTGCAAGTATCGTTATACTGAATGCCAAAATAATAATGATACTAAGAGACAATAATAGTGCCGCTATCATGCATCGCATTCAGCCATTACGTTCATACGATGTTAGACTGTCAGTGGTGTCAGGCTGAACAGAAGAATCCTTGCCAGTCAGATCACAATTACCCCGACCAGGCAAGCTCGTCGTCACCGTACCGACATTGGAGACGAGACAGGGAACGCCAATAGCGCGGCACGCGTTCGGCTCAGCCCGCGACGCTGCGGCACAGCGTTGCTCACCGTACGGCAATATGTTCGGATCCTGCAATGACGATAGCCACGACACGTCAGAGTCATCTATCTGCACCCGGAAGAAGTGCGCGTCCAATACGCTGACGACAGATGCCGCGCAGATAGCAGACCGGTCCGGATGGACAGCTTCGAGCTGGCAGCCCTCGGACAATGAGTGCTTCACTGGAAACTCGTATTTGGTGTGCTGCGACAGAGATAATGCCAATTATTGGTATGCTCTCACACTGGCTTCCTGTGGTTGTGGTGGTTACTAGAATGTTATAACTAGTTACTTGTTTCTTGTGGCTGTGGTTGTTACTGGAATGTTCTCATAGCCGTTTATTGTGGTTGTGGTGGTGGCTGGCTATCGGTCAGCAGACTGCCATCGAACAATGGCATACAGCTTATAACGGTACCAGATTTTTCCCACAGATTCAATTTGATTGTCCACTGCGAACATCCACGCAGGGAATACTCGACACGCCCGATGGACAGACAGGCGTCTCTGAGAGCCACAGAGAGAACGCTCCGCATGCCCAATAGGTAGACGGGCGCCTGTCAGAATCTGCGCCAATCTATGCCGTATTGCCCCCGCAGGAGCGCAACAGTACACCCGCCGGCGGCCGGGTGGCGTTGCTGCCAGGCTGGCAGGGTGGCAGAGCGACAGACGATGCGCCGCTGGGCACGGCCAGGTGGCACTGCCGGCCCGGCAGCCGCCGCCGGGGTCGTACCGGCAGGATGGAGGTGTCCATAGACATCTGCCGCGCCTCGTCCCGACTCATCTCCAGGATGGCGTCCCACTCGGCCTGGGTGCGCATCGCCGCGCTGGCCGTCGGCGGACGGTGCTTGAATGGCTCTCCTGCACAGGGCGGGTCAGATCAGACTGAGGTCGGTGCAGGTCACAGTGCTGGCGACATGGTCACATTGCTGGTGACATGGTCACGCCGTCGGCGACATGGTCGCACTGCTGGCGACATGGTCACACTGCTGGTGACATGGTCACGCTGTCGGCGACATGGTCACACTGCTGGCGACATGGTCACACTGCTGGTGACATGGTCACACTGCTGGTGACATGGTCACACCGCTGGTGACATGGTCATACGTTTGAAATTTTTAGCAGGCAATAGCCTATACAAAAAGTGATAGCTACTGCCTGCTGATCTGTGATCAGAAACACTAATCTAAATAAACTCGAATTTAAATAAATAAACACTAGCATGCCTTCGTGAGCGAGAGTAAACATTGCAACATTAATAGGCATTCCAAAATAAACTGTTCCAGCACTTGTACACCTAGGAACTTTTAGTTCCATTCCTCAGATTCAGCATAGCCGACTAAGGCTTGATATGATTACCTGCTATTATGAGGATCGCCCTGCCCTTCACGCAAACACTTGGCAAGCACGCTACGCGTGCTAGCCTGTGGAAAATGGAACATCCTCATTATGTGCGTCAGGGTCACGCGTCAGAGCCACTCCGCCCGAAAGGCACAGGCCCCGCCCTCTTCGCCGAAAGTAGGGTCCACTCTGCTCCGACAAAGGTCCCGGGTCAACACCCGCACCACTCGGGACATTTCCCAATCTCGCGGCCCACCGGCGAATGTGTGGGCGGCGCCATTAGCCGTGAATGTGCATAAAGTGCATCGTAAACCATCAATAAAGAATAACACCCTGCCACGAGAGTGGCCAGACCCTGCACAGTGACCACACTGCTCGGTATTCCGACGGTGGGAGGCCGGTGTGTGCGGGTGACGTGAGCCAGCTGAACTCCACTGTCTCCACTGACGACAGTCCTCCACTGTCGTCAGGAGCACAGAGTCGGAGCGGTCGTGTCTCACCTGTCGCCACAGCCCAGCCGAAGTGGCGCACTCTCGGCGAGCTGACGCTCAGCCAGAGGTCGGGAGTGTTGTCCAGAGTGTCGAGACGCAGCCGCAGCTGCAGGCCGGCCCGCTCCAACACCTGGCGACATGCGGGCGGCCGTGTCATACTGGCTGCCAAGACACCTGGCCACACACAGGGCGGCCGTGTTACACTGGCTGCCAATACACCTGGCCACACACAGGGCGGCCGTGTTACACTGGCTGCCAAGACACCTGGCCACACACAGGGCGGCCGTGTTACACTGGCTGCCAAGACACCTGGCCACACACAGGGCGGTCATGTCATACTGGCTGCCAAGACATCTGGCCACACACAGGGCGGCCGTGTCATACTGGCTGCCAAGACACCTGGCCACACACAGGGCGGCCGTGTCATACTGGCTGCCAAGACACCTGGCCACACACAGGGCGGCCGTGCTACACTGGCTGCCAAGACATCTGGCCACACACAGGGCGGTCACG
Organism: Imbricaverruca yamaguchii; assembly: GCA_034440575.1. NCBI lineage: Eukaryota > Metazoa > Arthropoda > Thecostraca > Neoverrucidae > Imbricaverruca > Imbricaverruca yamaguchii. The sequence goes on along the minus strand of JAOTOL010001644.1, from coordinate 3,335,076 downwards.
TTACACTGAACGCCAAAACATCTGGCCACACACAGGGCGGTCATGTAACACTGGCTGCCAATACACCTGGCCACACCCAGGGCGGTCGTGTTACACTGGCTGCCAATACACCTGGCCACACACAGGGCGGCCGTGTTACACTGGCTGCCAATACACCTGGCCACACACAGGGCGGCCGTGTTACACTGGCTGCCAAGACACCTGGCCACACACAGGGCGGTCATGTCATACTGGCTGCCAATACACCTGGCCACACACAGGGCGGCCGTGTTACACTGGCTGCCAAGACACCTGGCCACACACAGGGCGGTCATGTCATACTGGCTGCCAATACACCTGGCCACACACAGGGCGGCCGTGTTACACTGGCTGCCAAGACACCTGGCCACACACAGGGCGGATCATGTCATACTGGCTGCCAATACACCTGGCCACACACAGGGCGGCCGTGTTACACTGGCTGCCAAGACACCTGGCCACACACAGGGCGGTCATGTCATACTGGCTGCCAATACACCTGGCCACACACAGGGCGGCCGTGTTACACTGGCTGCCAAAACACCTGGCCACACACAGGGCGGTGACGTTACACTGGACGCCAAAACACCTGGCCACACACAGGGCGGTCACGTTACACTGGACGCCAAAACGCCTGGCCACACACAGGGCGTTCACGTTACACTGGACGCCAAAACGCCTGGCCACACACAGGGCGGTCGTGTTACACTGGCTGCCAATACACCTGGCCACACACAGGGCGGCCGTGTTACACTGGCCACACACAGGGTGATCACGTTACGCTGGACGCCAAAACGCCTGGCCACACACAGGGTGATAATGTTACACTGGACGCCAAAACACCTGGCCACACACATGGTGATAATGTTACACTGGACGCCCAGACACTTGGCCACAAACAGAGCGGTCAAGTTAATGGCAGCCCTGTATGTATGTCTGTACGCGCCTCGTGTGCAGGCCGCGTCGTAGGTAATGCGGACGACTTAGTTTTGAACATTCGGCAACATGCTGACCTCCAACTCGGACACCAATATCTCTCATCACTGGGCAGGTCCAAAAATGTGTGGTGTCGACAGGATCACATTGAAAATGGTGTTTTCTGTCCACTTAGTTTCAGGTAATTCACGGTGCATCATTCGCCAATGGATTTGAAGTTACATTCTACTTCAGATACTGTCATTTATAGATTCCGGCAAAGCATCATATTGACAGGCTGTGTTATCAGCATGCATCGTGACATGTTGTTGGCCACGAAAGCAGGGAGATCATAAGACTGCACAGAATTTGACCTGGCAATGACCATTGAAGAACACCGAAACTAACCCATCTCATATCTTGCCAATTTTAAAACACGCATTGTTCGCGGTCACTGAGCTAATTAGCAAACCATGGATTTACTATGCTGCACCAGGACAGAACTCATAAATCAACTGTTCATGTGATGCCGAATCAAAGCATTCAGATACGCTCAAGCTGGTTCGTCTTGTAACGTTCTTCGCATCCATGGCACGGACGGCAGAATCTACCACGCACTAAAGCGTCGAGCCTGTTCCTGTCGAGCGGTCACGCCGAAATCCACGTTGGGAGTCTGCAGCGATGCTGCTGTGGTAGTTATAACGTCCGCTGAGTCGCGGCAACTCTCTAGAGGTGTTTGAACAAAGCAGGTCATTCAACTGGCAAATGGGACGGTGCTGCCCGGGTCTTCTGCATAACCAGATTGGCGGCGACGTACGATGCCCGCTTCTGTCCATTGGATGGCAGATCAACAGATGTGAATGAATGATCGATGAGCTGGAGAACATAGCGGCCAAAAACCAGGAAGATGATCTTCAGCAGCACAAGTAGGATTCCACCTACTCCAAGTTTCCCGTAATCTTTCAATATCTCCACGATTTAAAAAAAAATGGAATTGAGAGACGAACTTTGTGTTTCATCCACACTTTGCCTGCTAGGCATTTCAGACCCATGTAGGTTGTGTTTCATGCACAATGTTAAGTGTAAATTGATGGGCATATCTTACTCCAAAAATAGCATCCTACGTTTTAGCCAATTTTCTCGGCTATAACATGATTAAAAACATTTTAGCCACTGGCATGGGGTCTGTTCCCGTGGCTCCACCAGAAGGAACTCAGTGGAGGTTAGTTGAGGCTAGTTGAGACCTGCCCACGGGAACGACCAGTGGGGAAATCAGCTGACAGCGGTGTGAATTCCGTGACGATAAGGAAGTATTTGGCGCTGTATCTGGCGCTATTGGTAAAATTGCTTCTCAAATATTTGTCCAGATGATCGCTCAATGCATATAGTATGGCTTACAATACAGTCACAAAATTGTCTTTATTTCTGGCAATGTAGGTCCTCTTAGGGACTGCGGGGATAACAGATGATTTGTTTGCCTATGGGATGAACCAAGCAATCTTTCTTCCCTCTCGGTTGAGCACTAGGCACCGTCCCCCCCCCCCCACGTGTTGCGATTGATTACAGCCTGCCTTCTTAATGTACAGCCTATGATCTGGTGTCTGGACCCGCCGGGCTACCTGGGCCCCGAGACGCTTCTCTACCCAATGCTGGCTCTTTCCATCTCACTCGACCTCGTCGATTGGACTCGAGTGGAATGTTAGTTGGCGCCGCATTGCGGCAGTTGCGGGACGGGGATTGCGGCGGATTCCACCGGTGAAGTAGCATCTTCCCCTTATGACAAATGACGTAGATCAAATGGCACAAAAAGTATGTTATTTGGTCTGCATAAGTTACTTCGATTATTGTTCATAGTTGTAATTTCATATTTCCTTTGCGAAGGATGATCTTGGTATTCAGTTGATGCATGGAGACGAGATTCATATAACGGAGGACGTTGTTTACGCGCAAATATATGAAACAAGTGCGTCGTGATTGAGCTCAACTGAAAAATCACAATTGGACCCTGCTCCTCGGCTGGTGGGGCTTTTGCTCCACTGGTGGAGGTTGGTGGAGGACAAATTTCCACTGGGTTAGCGACGGAAACGACCAGTGGAGGTTTGTGGAGGTTAATGGAGCCACGGAAACAGACCCATGGTTAAACTAGTGCTAGCCAGCTTTTTGCGAACCTTGGAAAAAATACAGAAATATGCTCGCCCATGGAACTAGTATTTGACACATCCTTACATAATACTACAAATTGGGACATATTGTGGGCATTATGAAAATTGCCTGACATAACCTCACATTCGTTCAGCAGAAATATCGCGCTAATGTGAATTGCAAGACTCAAAGTACAAAGCATTGGTAAATATGCCGTGACGGCGGCGGAACATCACCTCCGTTGCATATACACATGGTCAGTATACCCACTGTAGCAGTCCACACGTGGTATGGGTTAGACTCGTCCAGTACTTCCAGCTTCATGCCTTCCTCAATCCTCTCAATGTCTGGCGCGATCTGCGGTACAGAGGTACGATACTTAACCAGCATAACAGCAACATGCAAAGGGTTTCGGCATTCGGGACACGTAAAAGCCATTGAGTACTTACTCTGACTTGCACGAAAAAAAAGTGGCCGTCGCGTGTACGTGCCCAAAAGAAGTGAATAGCGTGAGATGAGCTGACATTTGGTACTACCACTCCACCAATCAGAGCGAGACACACACTCCACGATCATCATCAATTCAACCAAGATCATGGTAGTACAGGCGGCTGTGGCTCTGGTCACGTCCCCGCCACCAAAAGGCCCGCTCACCAGTGGCCCCTTCTGCTCGGCGCCCGCCGCCGTGCGTTTGGCGGCGTCTCCGCCAGACGGCAGCACGTCCGCCAGCATCTTCTCGTGGCTGACGTCGGCCGGCAGGGCACCGGCCGGCGCCAGCAAATCCACGTTCTGCTGCCACCCCCAGCCGAGCGGGTGGACTCGCCCGCTGTGGTAGTCGCACCAGAAGTCCGGCCCGCCGCTGCCCACATAGCGCAGTCTGCCCAGGAGCCAAGGACACTGTGGCAGCGATGACTGGCGCAGGCATATGTAAGGTCGAAGTTGGATGTGGGGCGGGGGCTGTATATTGTGGTATAGATGCACACCAACAGGTGTGGCTGTAGTTCAAAACATGAATACAGCATAAGATCTACTGGGACAGATATTTCCTTGAACGATAGGAAATAATATATTTCCAACCTTTAGTGACAATACAACAGCATATTCTACTTCACCCCCTGTCTGAGGATGATGGTGGATCTGTGTTTGTGTAAGCGTTGTTCACGGGGGCCATTTTGTGTCCAGAACTGTGTGTACAGGCAATCTACAATGGTGTCACGGTAGTCGGATGTTGGCGCTCAGATACGGCCTAGATCGCATTATAACCTGCTTTTTGGAGGAAGGTAAAAATGTCCCCAGCCGTCACGACTTCAGAGTAGTTTTCATCTAATGGCGTACCCAAAAGGCGTCAGCGTCCAGCAGTCAAAGCTGGTGGCGCAGCAGTTTCAACCACAAGCAACCTACATATATGGTGCACAACAAGTAAGTCAGAACAGCACAGGCATAAAGATCAGTCACCTCCGGTCAGCATGTACCCTACCAGTCACTGGTGGGCGGGCATCCAGAACTGACCTGAGCAGACTGCCGCAGGCCAATGTAACGCGCGCCGGCCAACAGGAGCGGCCAGACTCGGCCGACACCTCCACCACGGAGCCCTCACTGAGTGTACACGTGTCCGCTAGGTGCACCTGACAGCCAGAGACATCATCAGGCTATGGACACCCCCCACTACCCAGCTCTCACTGAGTGCACACACATGTTCACCTGGTACACCTGACAGCCAGAAACATCATTAGGCTGTAGACCCCCCTCCCCCCTCCCACTACCAAGTCCTCACTGAGTGTACACAAACTACACAAAGTATGCACTGGTGACTTAAATTTGTTCTGACAAATTGATCAATCCAAAAGTGAAAACACCTTACAAAGAATGAGTAAGAACATGAATAGGACATCACACAATCTGGAATGTGTCCATGTCTGGTATGTGACAACAACAAATACTTACATGTGTAAAGGCAGAATCACTTGCTGCCACAAGATTTGAATCTTCCAAGTAATCCTCCCAAACAAATCCTGTGAATATATGGTTGTTATGTATGGATACTGACATGGAGAAATGCACCAAGATTAGACTAGCAGATTGAATGGCTCTGGTGATGATGGGATTCAACAGAGTCAAACAGAATGACAACATATGAGATCTGCTGTTCATCAGCCACAAATCACTGGGATCTTGCAGTTGTGTGGTCTGCTGATGTCTGGCTGTGCCTGCTCAGACTTAGGGCACCCAGTCAGGCTAATGGGGATCCAGTCAGGCTTTGATGGATCTGGTCAGGCATAGGGGACCTGGTCAGGGTAACAGGGATCCAGTCAGGCTTAGGGGTATCTGGTCAGGCTTAGGGATCTGGTCAGGTTCAGTGGGGTCTGGTCAGGTTCAGTGGGGTCTGGTCAGGTTCAGTGGGGTTCAGCCAGCTCAGTAGTATCAGGTTGGGTTCAGTAGTGTTCAGTTTGGTTCAATGGGATCCATGAAGCTCAGTGAGGTCGGGTCAGGCTCAATTTGGTCCAGTTGGATCTGATGTGACCTTATTGGGTTTGGTGGGGTCAGTGGGTTTGGGCAGATAGGTGGTAGGCCATTAACAATGTGACATTAAAACAATACTAGTGTAGCAAAGTTCATGCAAAAAGTTAGTCCAGCTATTGCATGGTCACAATACTAATCAGCTAGTTTTTGGATTCTTAAATCAGTGATTCATAAAGACCAGGCTAAGACCAGTTATGGCCAACTGGTGTTGGAACTGTTTGAAACACATGTGTCAACCTCATTCCACAAAGAAGGTACAAAATATATTTGTGCATGGGTTCATTTATCCTGTCAGATAAATAGATGATTTTGTTTTGGGCTCAGTCAGTTATTAGTGCATATTAGTTTTTGTTTTGTTGATTAGTGTCATTTTTATTAGTTATTATCAGTTATTAGGAGCACAATGATTGCAATGACATATGGTGACAATATCATGGATGTAACAAAAATATCATGCCTGAGTTGTAATAAAAAATATTTGTATAATTGCACTTTTAGGTATTTACACAACAGGTTTTGCACATACCTTGCCACTATAAAGCAAATAAAGTGGTTAAGCACAGCTAGGTTAGGCTAGGTGGGGAATATATGTTTGGAAATTTAAGACAACAAAAAATTGCTTCTTTAAACTAGAAATTTGCTTTTCTAAACAGGGAGGTCAGGCTAGTTTAGATTAGGTTGTTACATTTTTACTTCAGCATTATTGTTGATGCTAGGTTACCAAATTCCAAATCCACTTTTTATGTTAGTTTGCTTGTTAACTGAAAAATAAGCCTTTGCAGAGGAAATTAATGGTCACATCTTAATCACATTAAAAAAGAACTGTACCATGGAAAAATATGTAAGACATAAAAAGTCATCCCAAAGCACAAAAATGACCAATGTTTGTATGAAGCTGAGAATGATTCACCAGAAGGGAACCCTGTCATCACCTTCAATGAAATGAATGAGTTCATATAATTGTAAATGCTTCCAATATAAGTAGATCTTAACTTGCATCACACACAATAATTTGCAGCACCAACTTCACAATAGTCCAGCAAGGTCCTCTATTCCCATGATATCTATAGGCATGTAATTGGCAACTAAAGATCTGGCCACTGCTCTGGCCTGTTATAAAGGGTCCAGCATCAGGAATTTTGCAGTGCCATTGGCAACTGCAATGTCAAGATCTGATCCAATGATACTTTGAAACCATGCAATAATGAAGTAATGGGAATGGCCACTAACTGTGGACCACCTATTTCTATACATGTTGGTCATGATATTTGTGGTATTTTTGTGGTATCAATGACACGTTTGCACATATTTAACTGAAAGAAGTAAGCAAATATGTTAGACTTTGCTAGGTTAGGTTAGGTTAGGCCTTTCCTTCTAAGTTTAAAGAAAACATTTCCATAATTTGTTATTATATTTTCAAACAAACAAAAAAACATTTTATTCAAAAACAGATCAAGTCAAGTTTGGTTAAGTTATATATTTGTTTATATTGAAGATACAAGATATTCCCAAGATGTTTAATGCAAACAAAAATTGGTTGAAAATGTTCCTATTCCATTCCATTACCATATGGAAGGTTAGGCCAATTTAGGTTGTGTCATTTTGCCTATTTTTATTGCTTTTTAACATAATTTTATCATCACCATATTACCCAACTCCAATCACATTTGCTGGTGCTATTTTGCCTGCCAATTGAAAATTTAACATTTGCAGAGCACATGCATGGTTGTATCATGTTAATCACATTCATAAACAATGCATTGATAAAAATGGTCAAGTTCCCATTTAAGATCATTTATTTCTTGGAATTCCTTTTTATGCAAAGTTTATGAATGTTCTGAACATGTGACCACATATTTCCTCTGCAAATACATAATTATCAGGATGCATTTCAGGATGCAAAATAACATTGAAAATGGAGCTTGAATTGCATAACATGGTAGAAAGATAAAATAGATGAAAGATAGAAGGCATTGTTAAAAATCAAGAGCAAATGATGTAGCATAGTACAACTTAGCCTAGCCATTAATGGAAGAAAGCAAATGAATTTTTGTTAGTTATTTGACCTTTTGTTGGGCATTTAAGGGCATTAAGGATCTTTAAGCAAATTAGCTTTTAGGTTGGTTATTGGAGTTTAAGGGTGCATCAACTGCATTGGTCATATAGCACCCTTTTTACACAGCTCCCAAATTAGCTTTAAGTATAAAATGTCAGAACAATTTTGCATCATAAATATTCAACTTAAAAACTAACCAACCTAACCTAACCAACATAGCTAACTTAACTTGACATAACTTAGCATAGCATAATGAAAGTTAAGCCAGCCTAAACCTATATCTACCCTAAGCTAGCCACTCTAAACCTATACTATCCTATCATATACTAAGCCTATACCTATCCTAAGTAACAATTTTTTTTAAAGGAAAAACTCAAAATTGCCTTTCAAAAGTCTTAAAATGTATCAAGTTCCAATAAAACATTAGTTTAACCTAACTTGACAAAGCCTTAGCTACTCAAAGAGTCTTATCTCATGCTACCTTAAACTGCAATAATGCTGGAAAGAGAAATTTAAAGAATTCAAAAATGCCTTAACCTGAAAATGTGCCATATCCCATGCAGATAATCTGACTAAAAAGGCTCTCTAGGGAGCTTCAACCAGATAGCAATAACAACCAAACCAATATCATAAGCACAAACTCGTGTAAATAGAAAGGAACACTTTGAAGTCAATAGTTCCATCACAATGGGCCATATGTGCTTCATCCACTCAGGCTTCTTATGAAAGGATTACAGCTAAGAAAATCACATAGCCAATTGCCCTAAAGCATACTTATTTCAGGGTAAGTGGCTTAAGCCTCAAATAAAAATATCGGGACATGCCTCTACAGCACCTTAGCACCTTTTCATACTCCCATGCTGACAATGCATCAACCAAGAAATCACCTACCTGAACTTTTCTGGCTTCCATTTTCTTGAGACATGTTTACTTGCTAATATCTCTAGGCACCTTCCACACCTAGTACCATTCGAGACACCTTTAGGTAGCAGCCAGACATCAAAGGATATGCATTATCCTGGCACATATATCGCTGTGAAATAATCGCTCATACCTGACTTGAGTTGAAACTGACAATTAGTGCAAAACTTAATTCAAGAAAACAAATACTACGCGGTATTGCTACGGGGCTTATTGTATCACTGCCGCCATTTCTGTCACTCTCCTCCTAAAGTAATCTGGAAGACTAGTGTAATCTGGCACATATGATATTCAGCTATGATTTTTGCCAGGAAGGATGATTGAACAAAGACATTCCCCGTTGAATGTCCTTTGAACTTGTCGAAAATAACTTTGGATTTTATTCGCAAAGTAAGTTCGAAAATATAATCCCAAAAAGCATCTGTGTACTTCATAAGGAGGGTCACTTGAGTAAGTTCAAAGATGCTTATAGCACAAACTCCTGCTGTCGGAATCTAGTTAAGAGTTTCTCCGTTTGTCATGATGTCATAAGCTTTTGCCATGGCGGACTATATTCGTTAAGTTTTGAGTACCTTAAATACTAGAAACGCTGGAAACGCCGAAAAGCCGACCGACGCGGGAGGGCGTTAGACGCGATTTTGACTAGTTCATTCGACGCATTTCGCTTTACACTTGCACAGATGCACCCCGTGGCGTTGCTTTGCATTCGACAAGGGAGCCACTGACCCACTCATCACTGATCTCACCTTTGGAGATGCAGCCCGTGGTGTCGCTTTGCATTCGACAAGGAGGCCACTGGCCCACTCATCACTGATCTCACCTTAATCACACTGAAGCATACCAACCCAACCAGCATCTTTTCTTCGAGGCCGACCAGGCCTTGGTTGGGCTAGCTCTGGCTGTCCTGTTCGGGTTGAATTACATTTTTCCTCCTGTTCACGGTGGAGATTGATACAGGGATCCCAAGCGTCAAAGCCCAAGTTTAGCCCAGTTAAACGAGCCCAGCCAATTCCCAAATTAATCACAAGTATGTCAGACAATCCCGAACTGGACCCGAGCAACACCCATGTAATGATGATGTGGCCACGATCAAGCTGCTCTTGAGCACACTCCAGCAGCTGTACAAAAACTCCGATTTCAGCCAGAGTCCAGTCAAGCTATGCCGTAGCAGGCCCGAGTTGTCCTCGATCGGATTAGACTTGGGCATGCTGGGGAAATCATGATCAGGAAAAAAAATCATGAGCTGAACTACGGTTTGTCCGTGGTGCCCAAGGTAAACGTAGCTCTGTCCCCACCCAAAAAAAAGTGCTGGCTGTGAAATTTGGCCTGTGGACGTGAACGAGATACAAATGGTTTTCGTGGCAGCATTGGCCATCGGTCATTTGCCTCCCCGCAACCAATTTCACGACGTGACACCCGTGCATGCCGCCAAATGTTTGGTGCTTTTAGTGACTGCTGTTTTTGTTATAGTGATTAGTTAACACTCGCGCGTCCGGTGGTCCGCGCCAACTTCGCATGTCCGGTGGGGGCAGATGTCTGCCCCCCCCCATAAGATCTCTAGAACTATGCTAGCTAGCGACAAACGGAAAACGGCGTTGGATAGCTGGTGACGAGCTCCATCGAAAATATGTCAGTCATTTTTTAGCTCAGGTCAACAGTCAGGTCACTAGGTCATCATAGGTCAAATTCGACAAGATCAGGTGGGACTCAGATATTGACACATATCTCAGGACCTGTAACAGATAGAAATAAACGGCGAACGCTATTCGACAGCCCTTTAAATGCGCTACCGATAATATGCGGTTTAATTTAAGGTCGGGTCAACCAAAACTCAGGCCAAGGCCTAGGGAGGTCATGTAATATATCAGTCGTCACGTCTTGACGATACAAGTACAATGGCGGTAATTTCAGCCTTCTTTCTCAATGCAGTGCGATGTAATGTGCATAAATGTGTAGTGATCTCAGGTGTCCTCAGACCTTGGTGAGGTCACTGAGCAAAAAATGTCAGCGGTAGCATTGAGCATAGCTTCCATCTACATGCCACAACCGTTGCGAAATCATTCCGAGCGCAAATATGTAACCAGGAAACATTTGTATATTTTACCATTGCCCTATCATGGGGAAGGCATGGCAGCGACCTGACCTAAGATCAATGCTACGGAAAAAAAACCGATATGCATATTATGGTCCCTGACGAGATCCTGACATGCTATAGGTCTGAAATCAATCGCCCAATTATTGTGGAAGGTATGCCACTTAGAACTCGGAGTGTAGTTGGATCGCTTCGCCTGACCTGGTGACCTGACCTGAGATGACCCACGGTTAAAAATGTATGAGGATCTGCGAAAAAGACCAATGAACAGCTATGCGAGGTTTGGCCTTGCTAACCCGATTAGTTTGGCGGCAAATGAGGAAAAACCGGAGGGGGCAAATATCTGCCCCCCGGACGTGCGCGGGTTAAAGTAGCATGCTTTCTAAGAACCAAAATGTATCATACCTAAGGACGTGATGACCGGTTGCCTGTGATGCGAAGCATATGCAAATGTCGAGATCTCAACAATTAAATCGCCTCGTAATGGTGCATGCTCAGTAAAATATCAATTGGCAGTTCAATGTGGGTAGCAGGATAGATTCTGCGTCAGTAGTGTGTGGTGTTCAATGTCTCACACCCAAAATAACTGACGCAGCTCGGTTACATTATGCTCACGGTTGTGCGCTGGCGCGGGCTATGGTTGAGGACGTGGGGCGTTGGAAACTGTTGCACCAGCATTGTGTATTGACGCCCCTGGAATGATTCTTCACTTTCACGGCTAACCGTTGCGAGTGATCGATAAAGCAATCACCCGAGCAGCTTGGACAACCAAAATTATGCATGAGATTGCTCGATTTGTTGGGTCTGCAGGCGCGCGGACTATAATGTCACTTCGGCGCCTATTAAATTATCCACGGAATTGACGGACGGACGGAATTGGCGAAATAACAACAATTATGTACCGAGTCATGCCACTGTGGTACACACGCGCGGTCCTCTTTCATGATCCCCTTTCCCGATCCCCAGTCCCCTTCCCCGGTCCCCTTCCCCGGTCCCCTTCCCCGGTCCCCTTCCCCGGTCCCCTTCCCCGGTCCCCTTCCCCGGTCCCCTTCCCCGGTCCCCTTCCCCGGTCCCCTTCCCCGGTCCCCCTCCCCCGTCCCCTTCCCCGGTCCCCGGTCCCCTTCCCCGGTCCCCTTCCCCGGTCCCCTTCCCCGGTCCCCTTCCCCGGTCCCCTTCCCCGGTCCCCTTCCCCGGTCCCCTTCCCCGGTCCCCTTCCCCGGTCCCCTTCCCCGGTCCCCTTCCCCGGTCCCCTTCCCCGGTCCCCTTCTCCGGTCCCCTTCCCCGGTCCCCTTCCCCGGTCCCCTTCCCCCCTTCCCCGGTCCCCTTTCCCGGTCCACTTCCACGGTCTCCTTCCCCAAGCCCATCTCCAGTCTACATCAATATTACATGTTCGTGGTGCCTTTATCCGCACCTCTAGTCCCCAATGTTGGCGATGATACATATACATAGTCATCAGGTTTGATAGCTATGAATTGTTCTCGTGAGATTCCAATACCCCTACTAATTCACAATTGTTGTAGGACCCCATAAGTGGGAGTGCATATCTTATTGGGGAGGGAGCTGCGATGTCCAGACAGCACGTCAGACGACACCCTGTTCCCCTCCCTCCCTGGAAGAGAGCTATGCTCTTCCCTCTTCACCACCACTAACAGGATTCTTCCTCCCTTCCCCAGTTGGTCAAGGCTGGAAATCTGCCTTTATCTTTTTCTCCTAGGTTTGTCCCTTGCTCCAAGACCAACAAATACCTTGTAATATCTCAATAGCATGTAGATGTTTGCATTACGGAGGCATGGGTCAGTGAAGGGTATTTTTTAGATAACTTGCAGGACTATGAGATCCAGGGATACAATATGTTTTTGTGTAATAGGGGTCCAGCAATGAAAGGGGGTGGTGTAATGCTCTATATGAATAGCTTATTCAGTTCTCAAAAAGTAGCAGGTGAGGATAAAAATGTGTCTGTGGGGTCCAATTGGCTTGATGTCACTGTGGGAAAAGGCAGCAGCAATACTCTGAGGATAGGAGCTTTCTACTGATCAGTAACTCTGCCACATTTTCAGCAACTGGAGCTTGACAAGGTGATTTGTGAGGAAATCAGTAGGAACTTTCAGAGGAAGTGCCTTATTCTTGGTGACTTTAATCTAAAAGGATATAAAAATGCTGGTGTTGGCCTCAATCATGCAAAATGTTTAGGAAATGCCTTGAAGAGGACCTGTTCTTACACCAGCTTGTATCAGAACCTACCAGGCATGGCTCATTCTTGGACCTTGTATTATCGGATTTAAGTGACTTGGTTCAAGACTTGACTGTAGGAGAAACACTGGGAAGAAGTGACCATAACATAGTTAAATTCAAGGCACATGCAGGTGAAATTATTAAGGATAATTTGGTAAAGGTTCCAAATTTCAACAGAGCAGACTTTGACTGCATGAGAGCGGCTTTAAGTGCCATCAGATGGGAAGCAGAATTCTCCGATTTAAATGCCTGTGAAATGTGGGAAAAGTTCAAATCTTACTTGAAGGAAATTAATGTTAGACATGTCCCACAAAAGCAAAGACGCAAAACAAGGGTAGGAAAGCCAGCATGGCTTACACCAGACTTGATAACAGCAATTAAGGAAAGCCCAAATAACTAACTAACGGCAACTAACGGCAATTAAGGCTAAGAAAACTACATTTGGAGTCTTTAAAGTAGATTCAAATGTCGTTAATCTAAAGGCGTATCGAAAAGCGAGAGACACTGTGAAGCAGAAAACCAGAGCAGCAAAGCGAGCAAAAGAACTGGATTTAGCTAGAAACTGTAATGGGGACAGTAAAAAGTTCTTTATTTTCTACAAGCTGAGTAAAGTTTCTAGCACAATTGGTCCACTGGAAGTAAACTACATTGATTGGGACTGCATTGGGTGAGGATAGTGAGATGGTTGAGGAGCTGAGCAAGCAGTTTAAATCAGTGTTTACATTGGAAGATATGACAAATCTGCCGACCGTACACCATAGTTCAGTGACATGTGATCTGATAAATGATGTTGATTTCATTGATAGTGATGTTGTTTACAATCATATCAGGAAAATAAAGCCAAACAAGGCAGCAGGACCTGATGAAATGTATGCTAGGGTGTTGCGGGAAACTGAAAAGGAACTGGCATTTCCACTTAGTATAATAACTTCGCAACAAAACAATTTGATCAGGGAAATCTGGTCGATGTAGCATATCTTGACTTTAGTAAGGCCTTTGACAAGGTACCCCATAAACGGTTAATGATACAGCTTCAGTCCCATGGTATTCCAGGTAGCATCTTAAAATGGATAGAGTTGTGGCTTTCAGATAGACAGCAGAGTGATGCTAAATGGTACAAAGTCATCATGGCAAAATGTTCTTAGCGGAGTCCCCCAGGGGTCAGTACTGGGGCCATTACTGTTCATTATATTTATAAATAACATTGAAAGTGGCCTAAGCAGTAAAGTTTTGAAATTTGCAGATGATTTGAAGGTCTTTAGAGCAATAACAGGTCAAGATGAGCATATCTCGCTACAAAAAGACTTAGACGAACTTGTGAAGTGGTCCGAAGAATGGCAAATGAAATTTAATTTTGATAAGTGCAAAATCATGCATGTAGGTAAGCAGCATGTGAAGTCTCCATACTTGATGGGTGGCCAAGTGCTATCAGTGACTCAACAGGAGAAGGATTTAGGTGTTATTCTAACCACAAAATTGGTGGCATCAGAACAAACCAAGGAAGCCAGGAAGAAGGCACTGAGAATGATCGGGGCAATAAATAGGAATGTATCATACAGAAGTGAAGAAGTGACCAGGAAGCTTTACTGTGCATATGTCAGGCCACATTTGGAATGCTGCATCCAAGCTTGGTCTCCTAGCTATGAAAGATTGTTGGCTTTTAGAGACAGTACAAAAGAGGGCTATAAAAATGGTTAATGGCATAAGCAACCTGGCATATGAGGAAATATTGAAGAAATTGGATATGTTTTCACTTAGATATAGAAGGCTGAGAGGAGATCTCATCGGGTCTTTAAATTTGTCCATGGTCTGGAGACTGGATATCTTGGGGAAATGTTTGAATTGAACAGAAATCATGCAATTAGAGGTCATAAATTCAAAAGTAAAGTTAACCACAGCAGAACAAGGTTAAGGCAGACTTTTTCACCAACAGGGTAGTAGAACACTGGAACCAGCTGCCAGAAAACATTGTCAGTAGCAGAACATTGAACATCTTTAAAAACAGCATAGACAATCATTATAAGAATAGAGTGCTTGCTTTTCAGTATTACAGGGAGGGCTGATTGACAGATTTGGTGGGCGACTGGTTCAGTGTGTAGAGTGCAACCAAGAAGGGCCCTTGTGGCTCATAGTTGCACTAATCTTTTATGTCTATGTCTTTATGAAAGTACGTCACGCTAAGCTTTCCATCACCTGCCATTGCGTATCATCAGCTGGCCATAATTTGATCTTCACTGCGTGATAGGTCTGTTCCGGCGACCTCATCCGGAATAGGCTGAGGTTCCATTTCCTCCACCGCCCGTCCCAGCGCCTCATCCGGAATAGGTTTACCCAAGGCGATGTATACGAGGTGGCGTCATCCCTACTGCGCAGCTTTCTGCGCAGGTCCTTATATGACGTCATCTAGGGTACCACTTAATACGGGCCAAGCCGCTAACACGCTGTCGAATATACGCAGCGTTTGCAAAGTACGGGTGATAAAATGAGGATTTAAGAGGTGCAAGCGCAAAACTTAGAGCGACATAGTCCCGGAAGGGATCTCCAATACCTTTCATACACATATTATACCCGGAAGAACGTACAAAGCGAAGTAGGACAGGTCAAATATGGCAGAAAATTAGCATCTTACCGCGGCGAAATGCAGTAAGGACGTATCTGAAGTGTGGTCGTCGCCAGGATGGAATAAGGTGGGGAGGGGGGTCGAGTCCCTTAATGTACATCAAATTTAGTATTGGGCTTATGGTGCTGCATGCCAAAATTAACTGACCGAAAAGCATTTTAACCCCTCTATATACGGCAGTGCCCCTGATAGAGGAGGCAAGGAAGCGAACAATTGTTTCTTCTCATATCGACAAGACCATAGGGAGCACGTGAGAGGCAGACATTCATTTTATGGGGGCATCTGTGAACCTCCGTACCAGCTCAGCAACATGGGTGAAACTTCCAGAAAACGATTTGGGAGACGCAATGCCTGGAGGTAACAGGAAGGCCGATAGATTGGGGGAGGTGGACTCACGCCAGTCGTAAGCGGGGGTTGACCCATCCCAAAATTATGTAAAATTTCACTCTAGTTCGGAGGTTACATTCGGCGGATGGACTGGAAAGCGGCCAGACGTGGGGTGCTAAAAGCGGGCAGGCATGTATTGGCGGCATTCCCAAACAATGCGTTCAGAACTAGATCTGGATGATTTTTTTGTTTAACTCCTACACGTCCGCGTAGTTGACCTGGTCGGCTTATGTGCTGTTTCCGATTCAGAGCTTGAATGAAGGAGCACAATCGAAGTTCGTGGAGCAGAGACTTTGCATATCGTTATTTCAAATCAATCATCATAGGACTCATGAGCAACAATGAAATGGCATACGCCACATGTTTCATAGCAGTACCAGAGCCGGTAGCAGTGTCGAGTGCCGTGAGGACGGGCGCAGCTTGTCTGCCCCTGGTCACAACGGCAGCAGCAAATCACGCCAACAGGACAGTGGGACCCGGCGATACGACGGCAGAGTCAAGTGCCGCCAGGACGGGCCGACACAGGGAGCGCCGCCAACCCGTCAGTGGTCACAGTGGCAGCAGCAAAACACGCCAACAAAACGGCAGGATCGGGCGACATGAAACCAATGCAAAGTGCCGCCAGAACGGGCAACACAGGAGGCGCCGCCAGTCCGCCCCTGGTCACGGTGGCAACAACAAACACGGTTACAAAAGGCAGAACCGAGCGACACGACACGACACACAGCAGAGACAGTGACACATGGCCGGCAGTGTGAGGGTGGACATATCGCTGCCTGGTGACATGATGGCGGACCTGCCTAGATGCATGCCCCTGCGCTCTGCCGAGCAGAGTTCTTGCGCAACCAGCCAATGCGCACATGCAACCTAACTCGAGTCAGCCTCCGTCTCACACAACTAGCCACACTCCTAGCTTCGGCTGCCGGCTAATAATGACGCTCACCCCGGGTCTCACGATGCTGGTGTCTCCTGTGCAGGTTGAGTCCATGATGAAGCAGACATGGGGCGGGGATGGCCGAGTGGTTAAGGTGTCGGGCTACGGGTACCAAAGGTCCCGGGTTGGACTCTAGCGCCACTCAGGACATTTCCAAATCCCGCGGCCCACCGGCGTGTGGGCGGCGCCATTAGCCGTGAATGTGCATAAAGTGTGTCGTGAACCAACCAATAAACAAACAAACAAACAATGAAGCAGACATCAGAATTGAACTGGTTTGGCATCGCCCTCTACCACGTATGTTGCATGCAGCGCCCGCCGCGACCGATGGTGATTAACCAAGGGCTGGACACAACGGCCAGGAGCGCCTCCGGTGCTTCAGACGTCGGACAGCCAAGCGATGTATTGACGCCTCATTTTGTAGGCGACCAAGCCGGTAACGACGACAAGGCCGTCCTGCTCAAGTCAGTTTGCTGATGATGGTCGTGTTAAAATTCATGTGAATAGAAGTGGCATCAAACTAACTGCATTGGTTCTTTTTTAGCTATACAAAGATAAGACATGAAGATAAGGTAAGCAGCATATGAAGGCTTCATATTTGATGGGGGTGGCCAAGTTCTATCGGTGACTCAGCAGGACTTTGGTGTTATTCTGAACACAAGATTGGGGGCATCAGGACAGACGAAAGAATCCAGGAAGAAGGCACTGAGAATGCTTGGGGCAATATATAGGAATGTATCATACATAAGTGAGGAAGTCATCAGGAAGCTTTAATGTGCATGTGAAGCCACATTTGGAATACTGTGCCCAAGCTTTGGCTCCTAGTTATGAAAAAGATTGTTCACTTTTAGAGAGTACAAAATATGGCTACAAAAATGGTTAATGACATAAGCAACCTGGCATACGAGGAAAGATTGAAGAAATTTAACATGCTTTCACTTAGATATAGAAAGTTGAGAGGAGTACTCATTCAGGTCTTTAAATTTGTTTATGGTCAGGAGGGTGTATATACTAGGTAAATATTTTAATCTAACAGAAATGATGCACCTGAAGGTCATCAATTCAAAATTAAAGTTAAGTACAGCAGGACAAGGTTAAGACAGTCTTTCTTCACCAACATGGTACTAGAACACTGGAACCAAATGCCAAAAGCCATTGTCAGTAGCAGCACATTGAACATCTTTAAAAACACCATAGGCAATTATTAGAAGAATAGAGGGCTTGTTTTTCAGTATTCCAGTGAGGGCTGATCGACGGATTTAGTGGGAAACTGGTTGAGTGTTCAGAGTGCAACCAAGAAGGGCCCTTGTGGCTCATAGTCACACTGATCTTTTGTGTCTTGATGTCTAAGATGCTCCAAAATGTAGCTAGCATTCCAGACAAGCATGATGCAACACTCCATACCATACAGATCTGATAGGCAGGCTAATTCATGGAATGACACCAGAAAAGACAGGTGTTGACACCGACATTATTTTCAGCTGCATACGTGGCTACGATCATAATCATCAGAGGTAAAGTAGTTGGAACAAATGGATGGGCTGGTTGGATGAACTCCATCAGATCCTTTTCACTGTCAACCAGGTCTAATATGCATTTTCATCTATTGGAAACATGAGCATGTTGGTTGACAATCTATTCTTTCCATATCTTTCTTCCAGATGATAAAGACACACCACAACAGAACACTATACAATACAACTAAAACTAAAACGCACGTACATCGAACACAAGGTGCGACAGACATAAAACCGGGCACAAAACAACCTAAGAGGGAGCTATGTAAACAACTGCGCTATTTATGACTCAACTGCGCCATCTAAGAATTTGAGAAAATGAGTGCCCATAAAACGCTGCATTCGTGATGGTCGTCGCCTAATTCGCAGCCTAACTGAGAATGATAAAATAACAGCTCAACACGACTCCAAAAGCACAGACGTGATATTATAGGATTTAGAAAGTGAGTTGAATTGAAACTATTTCCATTTTAAAATGCATGAAACCATTAAAACGGCCCAAAAGTGGTACCGACACGCAGGAAGGCATGAGGATGACAGGGGCCTGTTTACCCTCATCCAACCTCCACCGGATGAGGAAAATCTAATCCGGCCGGTCGGAGGTTGGGGAAGCGCAAACTCGGAATATGACAAACGCGCCGCAACAGTGGCGTTCAGAATGAAAGTTTTTAATTTGATTTAAGCTATGAGCACAGTCACTAGGTTGTATAAGTCGTACTTTCTTTAATTTATAACTATTTTGGGGGAAAGAAATCCCAGAGACATGGGATATGTGATGGATACGAGCAGTCACCCATGTTTTATGTCACCAACTACACAACTTTGTCTCCAGTGCACTTCGGTAGCATTCAATGTCCAAGTGGAAACTGGAGACGGGTGTTTGAAATTTGATGGGTAAATTGTAGATTCAGACATGCATGCCAATTTGCATGCATTTGAGGGGGCATGGTTGCTGGTGCGCTTCCAAGCATGTATGTATCAGTGGCTAATGAAGTCGATCCGTGTGCCCTCCACATTGGAAGGTGGTTTCCCTCTGACACACGGGCTTTAAATATTAATGAAAATTATTTGGAAGGGCATGTGAAAGCAATGGCCCAGTAAAAATGGATTGGAGGGCACTCTCCATAGAGCCGAATGCTAGCAGTTAAAATTATTGGAGAGTGAAAGGCGACATTAGCTGACAATTTCCCACTAAAAATGTATAAAGCAACACCCATTCTCAAACGGGTAACCCGTCAAGTACACCGTACTACTCGAATGTCAGTCGCTAAATGATCTTTCGTCCCAAGGCGCCTCCTTCAGAGTAAAAGACGCTCATTCAGTATGCTTCAGTGCAGGCCCCTTTCCTCGCCTTAACCCGCGCCGCCTTTCCGGTCACATCCTCACACCCCGTCTCGGGGGGGGGGGGAGCGGTTAGTAACCAGCCCTCTAAAATCCAAACTAAGCATCACACGAAAATGAAAGGGGTGTTATCGGATAGTGCTCGACTAGTAGGGTCCGGGTTCATCCCCCAAAACAACATCCCCCTAAAAGTGACGTCACCAGGCGGGCTAGATTTTCACGACTTTTCAAGACTTACATTATGTTTTGGCTCTGGGGAGTTCATTTTGGGGTATTTTTTTATTTGGAATAAGAAAAGGACAGCGAAATCGACCTGGGCTTTAATTTTTTGGTTCCCCAAAATAAATAAAAAATCGTCTTTGAAGTTTCAAAATTTTTAGTTTTAAAGTTTTCTTTAATTTTCCTTTTCCAATCGGTAGAGGATACCGAGACCCGTTGCTTGAAGTCAACTTGCCCTAATAAAGAATGCTTACTTTAGCCAGAATCCTCTATTTGAACTGCAATTTGGCAAATACGCAAAATTTATGTGCAGTCATAAACGAAAAAAAATGAAAAAATCCACTCGTACGTTTTGTTGCATCCCTAAAGATAAGTAAACGCTGAAATTTTCATTAAAATATTTGCATCCGTTAAGACGTGACTGGTTGAACTTTTTGGAGGTTACCTCACTTGACCTTGACTAACTTGTTGACCCTAGACGGCCTGACCTCAAAATTTTGAATCAACGTGCCAAATTGATGTGGGAAAAGGTATGCCAAATTTGGGTGCGCTGCCGCGCGCCGTTCGTCCACTATCCGCGAAAAACCTGAGGGGGCGGTTGAAGACCCCCCGAGACGGGACGGGTTAATTAATATTGTACTGAACGAGAGCGTCGATGGACTACCGCAACAGCGTCTTTCTGAAGAAATGATTCCACTCCAGACGAGTACCTGCCTACCCAGCATTTGAAAATATATGGATCTCCGCCCATGAAATACGTGATCTTGGACATTTAGAAGCAGCACAAGCCATCGTCATCCCCTGTGCGTCAGCTTCCCGGCCGGAGTCTGAATATTTATTTTTTTAAACAGCTTGCAGCGTGCTTTATTCATCCTCTCAATAGCTGCTGCACAATGGGATTCATCGGGCTTTCACAACAGCAAGTAAGTATATCAATCAATAAACAAAATATCGGCACTGCTAGGCGCAAGATCGGAGCAAGCGACCGAGAACGCAACCGATCTGCACATATGCGCCAAGTAACACTACAACCATATCACCGCCAACAGCTGATTAAAGGACAAAACTCTACCGGTCGTTCCTGCGCCTCGCCTGTTCACGGAGAACTATTCTGCCCGAAGCTCAGCCTATTCCGGATGAGGTCGCCGGAACAGCTCCAGGGTTTCAGTGGCCTTGGTTTAGGCTCGGGTTCCAAAGAATCGGAGAGCGCACCGCGTGGAGTGTGTTGGGACCGCTGGGGTCTCCGTTGGCGGTCGGCTGCGGTCGGGTCGCGGCGCGTCGGCGGTCGTGTTTGTGGTGATTGGTAGGGAACGTCCAGCCGCTTCCCATGATTTTTTTGTAGCGGTAAATCCTCTTCGTTGAAGAGATCTACTTGCAGTGCCTACATATATACTGCTGTTCGGGTGTGATTTGTTTTTAGCTCTGCTCACAGAACAAGAAGCATTCATCCAGCCATGGATCCCGAAGCATTTCTTGATCTTGCCAATCAAGTGACAAAGTTAAATCCATTTCCGTACTTTGACATTGCTCATTGTGCTATAACGTGTCTATATGTACGGGAGGATATCGGTGCAGGTAAGTTCATTTCTGATGTTGCATTGGTGTTTGCCACTAGGACCTAGGTAAGTAGGTAGGTACCTATCTACCTCCCTACTTAGGTGCATAACCTAGCCTGGCCCAGCTATTCATGTAGGAAAAAAAAATCAGGGAAAATTTTGAACTATTTCCTTCAGTAAATTACAAATAAAATCCTTGCCTAATCTAATCCACCCTAATCTGTTTCAAGAAAAAGAAACATCCTTGAGAGATTTCACCAAGAAGAGTACAAATATTTCCAACCAGAAATAAAATCCTAACTTAACCTAATCAAACCGAATCTATCCCCATTGTTTGTTTTGTGGAGGTACCTAGGTACCTGCCTACCTATAATGTGTAAAACTTCTCTTCAAGCCTACATTCAAGCACCATAGTACAGCAAAATGTAACATACCCTAACCTAACCTAGCATCACCACCATACCAAATATGATTATAAAATTGTTTAATATCATGCCATTAAAAAAAAATTATAGAACAAGCATTATTTTTGAAGTTTGAGCTAAGTTCTGATTTCTTGGAATTTTTTTCCATTGCAATGTTTATGAAAGTGCTCATGAAATGACCACTTATTTCCTCTGCAAATGCATGCCAATACTTTTTCAGTTGTTATGCAAGGTACCAGCTTAGCACCCAAAAATGGGCTTGGAGCTAGGAATAGTATCAAATGTAATACTCAAAATAAAGATAAATGTAGCATAATGTTATGTAACCTAGCCAAATCTTCCATGCAAGAAAACATTCAGCAACTAGTATCCTAGGGGTAAGTTGCTCGTCTCACAATTGAAAGGTTGTGAGTGAGTCTTGCCTGTTGCTACTCTTCGCCTGCGACCAATCAGAGTGAGAGATTGGTGATGCTATATGACTCAAAGGTTGATGTGTTGTAAAACCAATAACTAACCAACCAAGAAAACATTCCTTTTTTTAGAAATGGAAAAGTTCCAGATTCTTGTCTAGAATAAATTACAACTAAACATCCTAACCTAACCTAACCTCTCCTGAGCTGTTTTTTAAGATATAGGTAGCTACTTAAATTTGTTTTTGAGATGTTCTGTTAATAGAAAATGTTCTAAGTTTCAGCAAAGGCCTGGCCTAACCTAACCTAACCCCTATGTATGCTTCATGGAGGTAAAATGTGTATAAAACCTGTCTTGTGGTGTCCTTAACCTGCAATAATACCATGATCTGACCCAACCAAATGTAACCTCAGCTGTTATTGAATTTTAAAAAAACCTGTTCCTTTTTTGGCATTTCCAATGTTTTTTATGTCTAAGTTTAAAGAACAAACATAATCTAACCAAACAAATCTAAACCAAATTGCTTGCTTCATGGAAGTACAAAGTGTATGTAAAACTTGTCTGAATACCTTAAAGCACAATGATACCCTGGGAACCCCCTCCCAACTCAAAACATTGGCATTGTGGCATAAATATTGTGACTTAGGTAGATATTCCAAGCAAACATTATGGGACAGGGAAATTGGGGGAAAAAAATAGGGCACCATTGTTTGCTGACAGTACCATTTTCATTTGTGTTCTGCACCTATTGATGCTGGATTTCATCAAGTGTATATATGGTAGATACCCATTCTACCAGATATTAACAGTCTAATCCCAACATTGTGTATTCCATAAAACTTGCACCTGTGTAGGTATGTAGGTTCCCAAATATGTTTCTATGTTGGATGGCCTAAAACCTATGTGTACAGATGTTAGATGCAGCATGAAGCCTGCCTGTGGTAATTTGCTATAAACTAACCTTACTCAGCCCCAGCAATTTGTAATGGGTTCCCCTATTGTTTAAATGTGTGTTTTAAAGCACTTTCTGAATTATTGACATTTATCTTTCCAATGCAATTTTTAATAAATATGGCTAAGATGATGTGACCACTCATTTTCTGTGCAAATGCATACTGTTCAGTTTGTGAGCAAAATAACACCAAAAGGTTGCTTTGAGTTAGATAACAGCATGAAGGGTAATGTTAAAAAACAATATAAATGCAATATAACCAAACATAACCTTAAACCTGGCCCAGCATGCCTTGGGAGAATAAAATAATGTATGTTAGAATATTTTAAACAATTTTTTAACTAAAATTTTCCAATTTAAAAACACCTCCCCAATGACCCTCACCTAGCATAACCTGCTTTTCCATAAATACAATTTCAAATTTAATTTCTTTTCATTTTATTTTTTCGACACATTTTTTTTCTCTTAAAAACCGAAGAAAATATAACATGTTTGTTCACTTTAGGAGGAAGGCAAGATGTGTGTACAACTTGTCTTGTGAATGTCATGTGCACGTCCAAGGGGCAGATATCTGCCCCCTTGCGGTTTTTCCTAATTTGCCGTCATACTAATTGGGTTAGCAAGGCCAAATCTCGCACGGCTGCTCATTAGTCTTTTCCGCATATCCTCATACATTTTTAACCCTGGGTCATCTCAGGTCAGGTCACCAGGTCAGGCGACGTGACCCAACATCCCACGGAGTTATAAGTAGCATATCTTCCGCAATAATTGGGCGATTACTTCCAATCTTATAACACGTCATGATCTTATCAGGGACCATAATATATATGTTGGGTTTTTTTCGTAGCATTAACCTGAGGTCAGGTCGCTGCCATGGCTTCCCCCATTATAGGGCTATGGTAAAATATACAAATGTTTCCTGGTTATGTAGCGGCTTGAGTGGCTACGTTTACTGACGTGTCCGTTGGCGAGAGCTCCAAAGATCCGTCGAGCTTGTTGGCACTTGTATCCGGCGGCGACAACGAATACCACAGCGTGAAGGTACCAGAGAGAGAGAGAGAGAGCAGCAGTTTACATGGCACGTTATATGCGGTAACAGCCGACGTGTCAGAGTGCTGTTCCGTTGTAGCGGCACGCACGCATGCGCAATGACCTGGGCGAGGTCACGGGCGATACTAGCCAGTTGCGGGCGTCTCGGCGCATGCGCATAGTAATGGTCGTCGCGCGACTCATGTGCTGTCAGAGCACGAGTTACTACATCCCTCCCCCCCCAGACCGGCGCGTGAAGCCGAGTCGAGAAAAAAAAACGAGAGGAACAGCATGCCCCGAAACGCATAGTGCACGTGTACATGTCAACATGATTGCATTACAAACTGGACACCGTATCGAATAGGCGGGCGCACGGCGCGACCAGAGCGGGTCCGTAAACAGGACCGGGGCGGTGTCGCGGGAGCGGCTGGGGACGGCACCGGCCCAGGGGCTGGCTCGCGTCGAACGTACAACGATGGCCCAGGCAGCAGTGGCTGGGGGCCCAGCAGCGGCACCGGCCGATACCGTGAAGTGTGCGGAGGCACAGCGGTCGCCGTCGACGCCTCCGGCTCCGGCTCTAGATGCGCTGGCTTGACGCGGTCAATGGAGACCACGTCCTGGCGGTGACCACGGTCCAGGGTCATCGTTTTGTCCGTGCGGGTGAGGACCTTGTACGGTCCGTCGTACGGGCAGGAGAGCGGCGGTCTTGTGGCATCATGGCGGAGAAAGACGTGTGTGGCGTGTTGAAGCGTGCGCGGCATGTACGACCGCGAGGCGGTGACCCGGGGCGGGGTGGCGCGTAGTTGCCGCATGGCGCGACGCAGTTCCGCGGCAAACCCCGCGAGTCGGCCTTGATTGGGGGGGTAAAAGGAAGAAAAAAATATTTTTTATTTTTTTAATATTAACTTTTTTAATAAAAAAAAAAAACACAAAAAAATTTTTTTTTTTTATTTTTTTTTTTTTTTTTTTTTTTTTTTTTTTTTTTATATTATTTATTTTTTTTAAAAAAAAAAAAAAAAATATTTATATTTTTTTTTTTTTTTTTTTTTAATATTTTTTTTTTTTTTAAAAAACATAAATAAAAAATTATATTTATTAAAAAAAAAAAAAAAAAAAAAAAACAACAAAAAAAAATTTTTTTTATTTTAAAATAAAATTTTTTTTGTTTTTTTTAATTTAATCTAAATTTTTTTTTTTTTTTTTTTTTATTTTATTTTCTTTTTTTTTTTTTTTTTTGTTTATATTTTTTTTTTTGTATGGAAAAAAAAAAATACTTTTTTTTTGGTGTTTTAGTGTGTTGTAGAAAAAAAATTTTCTTTTTTTTTTAATTTTTTTTTTTGTAATAAAAAATTTTACATTTTTTGTAACAATCCTGGAGAATAAAATGTCCTTTGGTCTCCATACCCCGAGAGAGGCCAAAATTCCCCCCCTGGTTCCCGCAAAGGATATTGGTGTAATGTCCGTGGCCCCAGGCGACCTCGCGACAAATTCCCCGGCAGGCGGAGGGACGCGCCGTACACCAGATCCGCGGCCGTGCAGCCGAGATCAGCCTTTAGGGCGGACCGCATACCCAGCAGGACGATTGGCAGTGCATCGATCCACGTGGGCTGTCCCCTGGCAGTCAACGCAGCCTTCAGTTGACGGTGCATCCGTTCCACGATGCCGTTACCTTGTGGGTGGTAACTGGTCGTGCGATGGTGCGTACAACCCAGAAGGCTCGACAGACAGACAGCCAGAAGACAGCGACAGCGACTCATGTGCTGTCAGAGCACGAGTTACTACAGTTACACATTTGCGCTCGAAATGACCTCACAATGGTTTGGGAGTGTAGGTTGAGGTTATGCTCAATGCTACCGCTGATATTTTTGCTCAGTGACCTCACCACGGTCATCTGAGGTCACCTGAGATCACTAGCACATGTCTGCACATTATATCGCACTGCATTCAGCTAGAAGGTTGAAATTACCGTTATTGTGCTTGTATCGCCAAGACGTGTCGATTGATTCATTACATGTTCTCCCTAGGTTACTTCATGATCTTGACGTGAGGTCATAGTTTTGGTTGACCTGACCTTAAATCACACCGCCTATTGTCGATAGCAAATTTCAAGGACTGTCGAACAGCGTTTGCAGTTTGTTTCTATCTGTTACAGGTCCTGAGATGTGTCAATATCTGAGAGTCCCATCCGATCTGGTCGAATTTGACCTATGACGACCCAGTGACCTGAATATTGACCTGAGCGAAAGAAATACCTAAGCACTTTCGATAGAGTCTGTCACCAGCTATCCAACGCCGTCTTCCGTTTGTTGCTAGCTAGCATAGTTCTAGAGATTTTATTGGGCAGACATCTGCCCTCCCCCGGACGTGCGAAGTTGGCGCGGACCGCCGGACGTGCGAGTGTTAAAGCACGAGAACACTGTTCATTGCAGGTTAATGTAAGTGTGGGATTTAGCATTTGTCTGGCTCTAGAACTAATGTATGGGATTCTGAGTTGATGGCAAAAATTCGCCAAGCATTGTTTTGGGGGTCAAATGTAATCCTTTTACTTATCTTGAGGACAGAAAATCATATTCTCTCCTGTATAAAATCAATTTTGATTTCAAACATTTTCTTGAAGAATGTAATCTAAATATTTCTTGATTTTTACATGTTTTGTTCTTTTTATCCTGCCATATGTCTGAATTTTGGTTGCATCAAGTTTTCCTCCAGTGTATCCTTTTCATTTTGGACTGTGGTTCAGAATAATTGTTTTAGACTGAATCATTTTCAATTGAATATATGGGACTGAAAGGACATATTTCGATGCAGAACTGCATGACCGACGCAGTTGACGCACCCTAAACCCCCAATAAATGCAGAAGTGAATGGAGGTTTGAAATATGCACTTGCTTTCCATCTTGACAGCCCAGGTGTTGCAGTAGAAGTTGTGGAGGCTATAAAGAATATTTCCATTTAGGATATTTGCGAGTTTTTCTCTCAATTTTAGTCGTTAGGTTACCATCCGAATTGTATGCAACTTTGAAGTTTAACTGAAATGGCCACTATCTATAAAAAAAAGTTCATATATGTTATATTTTTTGTTCTAAACACAAAACAAAATGTCGGGAAAAAGCGCATCCTTACGGTATTCCAACACTTTCCTGTTCTCCAGCATGCAAGCTCGTGGGGTATTAGCTTTGAAACAATGAACATAAAACTGCTCAACTATTTGATATGTAGCTTTTCTTTCTGGTGCATGAATCTGGTAGCCAGTGCACATTTATATGGCTTCGAAAATATTCATGGTCAAGTGCCATATCTTTCGCAGGGAAGGGGCCTGAATAAAGAGCAGAGTACATTTTTCTTATGGTGGTGCCTTTCCGTCAATTCATTTTCGTGGGTGCCACCACCTATAAGAACGGCATGTGATCAGTCGAATAGGAAATATCGAGAACATAAATAGTGCATCGTAACAACCATCGCTGGGTCATTCGGAAAAATGGTTTTGTGCCAAGTTTTAAAGATTTTCAAAGGTAAATAGAAAAACAAGCTATGTTTTATCACAAAACTACGCATATATTCCGACTTTCGTCGTCACGGTGCGTATACTCCATCTATAAAATATCGAAGTAAAAGAACAAAAATCCCACAGATGATACTTTAACATTTCTGCATTTTGGGAAGAACGTTGATAACTAACAAACGTATAACGCTCATTTTCTGAGGTACATTTCAACGCTGCTAAGATGCGATAGCTACTGTGTTGGCATAGTTGTCTTAAGCGTCCAAAATCAGTGTTAACAATTTTCGTCTTCGAAATTTTTCTTCAGAATTTACTAAAATGATGTGATGGCATAGAGTATAACTCATCAATTATGCATGACACCGATATTTCGGATTTTTCTTCAAGGCACACATTTTGACATAATAAGGGCCATATGCACCCACGTTCTGCAATTGTCATACAAAAGCATTGCTCCATTTTACACTATATGTGCATTAGTGTGTGCGTGTTAGACCAAAATTGCGTATATGGCTAGATACACCAGTGGTCAACACGTCCTTTGCTAATGTGTCTACCGTCAAAATTATTTCGAAAATTATTCCCCGCAAAAACGATATTTTTTTAAGTCCCAATTTTTTAAAATTTTATTTCACGTCGGAAAAAAAGTAAATGTGTTTGCGCCTGAATAACTTGCTTGTCATGTTATTGTCTGGTGTTATGGTCCAAGAGGAGTAGTATGCAACACCAAAAGCCCGGTTCATATATTGCTGCTTACTCTCCTGAAGTCGCCAATCTTGACATGGACTCATTTTACGCACTTCTTGTGTATCAGAAAGTTCGGTAACGCGCATAAATGAAGAAGTTGCCGTTCGATTTCGAATTGTCCAATATGAGAAGCCGTCAAATTAATTGGAGCTTCTTTCCGTAATGCTGATGGCGTTGAAATTTTCCACTGAAAAGGCCCTAGGTGAGGACAACCTTTTCTCTTAGCGTTACGTTAATTCGTTTTTGTGGGGCTTTTACAGGGCACCCTGATTGTCCGATTTCGAACATTTTTTACCAATAGACTAGCCGTGAATCCGCTGTTCGATTACTGGCAATCCAATAATTTCTATGCGGTATTAAGAGTGCTGTGCAAAAGTTTAAAATCGGCTTTCAAACCAAGGTTTGTGTCAATTCCGTGAAGCTGTGAAGTCTGACATGGTAGAATTGCGGTATCGTTCGGGTCAAACCTTCCCACGCCAGTCGCCAGCTGACCCTCCAGGAGGGGACTAACAGCGACTTGTCTGCCAAGCAAGTGCCAAGTGACTTGTCTGCCACCTTCCAGTACTCTTCCAACTGAGACAGGGAAACTGCAAATTTATATCAATAAAAGTGTTGTTGCATCGTGCAATCCGTTGTGGTTGGTTTCATCATGTGTTGTGCAGCTTTTCCCGGAATCATTTTCTTTCACCGAGCATAGCTCATATAATTCGTGCATCCTGCATGTTCCGCATGGGATCTCGGCAAGCATTAGTTTTGAGTGCATGCAATGGCGGATGCTACGTAGGTGTGCCCAGAGTTTTGCCGAAGATGCAGGCGAAACATGGGGAAGTGTCCTCATAATCAGTCTTCTGATCCAAGCGCCATTTTGTTCTTAGACATAAAGACATAAAAGATTAGTGCAACTATGAGCCACAAGGGCCCTTCTTGGTTGCACTCTGTACACTGAACCAGTTGCCCACCAAATCTGTCAATCAGCCCTCCCTGTAATACTGAAAAACAAGCCCTCTATTCTTATAATGATTGTCTATGCTGTTTTTAAAGATGTTCAGTGTGCTGCTACTGACAATGTTTTCTGGCAGCTGGTTCCAGTGTTCTACTACCCTGTTGGTGAAGAAAGTTTGCCTTAACCTTGTTCTGCTGTGGTTAACTTTAATTTTAAATTTATGACCTCTAATTGCATCCTTTCTGTTCAATTCAAACATTTCCCCAAGGTATCCCCTCTCCAGACCATGGACAAATTTAAAGACCTCGATGAGATCTCCTCTCAGCCTTCTATATCTAAGTGAAAACATATTTAATTTCTTCAATCTTTTCTCATATGTCAGGTTGCTTATGCCATTAACCATTTTTGTAGCCCTCTTTTGTACTCTCTCTAAAAGCCAACAATCTTTCATAGCTAGGAGACCAAGCTTGCATGCAGTATTCCAAATGTGGCCTGACGTATGCACAGTAAAGCTTCCTGATCACTTCCTCACTTCTGTATGATACATTCTTATTTATTGCCCGAGCATTCTCAGTGCCTTCTTCCTGGCTTCCTTCGTCTGTTCTGATGCCCCCAATTTTGTGTTTAGAATAACACCTAGATCCTTCTCCTGTTGAGTCACTGATAACACTTGGCCACCCATCAAGTATGGAGCCGTCATATGCTGCTTACCTACATGCATGATTTTCCACTTATCAAAATTAAATTTCATTTGCCATTCTTCGGACCACTTCACAAGTTCGTCTAAGTCTTTTTGCAGCGAGATATGCTCATCTTGACCAGTTATTGCCCTAAAGACCTTCAAATCATCCGCAAATTTCAAAACTTTACTGCTTAGGCCACTTTCAATGTTATTTACAAATATAATGAACAGTAGTGGCCCCAGTACTGACCCCTGGGGACTCCACTAAGAACATTTTGCCATGATGACTGTGTACCATTTAGCATCACTCTTTGCTGTCTATCTGAAAGCCACAACTCTATCCATTTTAAGATGCTACCTGCAATACCATGGGACTGAAGCTGTATCATTAACCGTTTATGGGGTACCTTGTCAAAGGCCTTCCTAAAGTCAAGATATGCTACATCAAACTGATTTCCCTGATCAAATTGTTCTGTGGCGAAGTTCAAAAAGTCCAAGAGGTTTGTGAGACACGATCGTCCTTTTCCAAACCCATGTTGAGTATCTTGAATCAATCTGCTACCTTCCAGATAACTAACTATTCTATCCTTGATAATTGATTCGAGTACCTTGCAGACTAGGGATGTGAGACTTACTGGCCTATAGTTTTCAACTTTCCCTCTTTCTCCTTTCTTAAAAATAGGAACTACATTTGCCCTTTTCCAATCGGTTGGAATTTCATTTTGTGAAACTGATCTACAAAATATTATACTGAGTGGAAATGCCAGTTCCTTTTCAGTTTCCCGCAACACCCTAGCATAAATTTCACCAGGTCCTGCTGCCTTGTTTGGCTTTATTTTCCTGATATGGTGGTAAACAACATCACTATTAATGAAATCAACATCATTTGTCAGATCCCATGTCACTGAACTATGGTGTACGGTCGGCAGGTTGGTCATATCTTCCAATGTAAACACTGATTTAAACTGCTTGCTCAGCTCCTCAACCATCTCACTATCCTCACCCAATGTAGTTCCGTTTACTTCCAGTGGACCAATTGTGCTAGAAACTTTACTCAGCTTGTAGAAACTAAAGAACTTTTTGCTGTCCCCATTACAGTTTCTAGCTAAATCCAGTTCTTTTGCTCGCTTTGCTGCTCTGGTTTTTTTGCTTCACAGTGTCTCTAGCTTTTCGATACGCCTTTAGATTAACGACATTTGAAGCTTCTTTAAAGACTCTAAATGCAGTTTTCTTAGCCTTAATTGCATTTATCAAGTCTGGTGTAAGCCATGCTGGCTTTCATACCCTTCTTTTGTGTCTTTGCTTTTGGGGGGCATGTCTAATGTGAGTTTCCTTCAAGTAAGATTTGAACTTTTCCCACATTTCACAGGCATTTAAATTGGAGAATTCTTCTTCCCATCTGATGGCACTTAAAGCCGCTCTCATACCGTCAAAGTCTGCTCTGTTGAAATTTGGAACCTTTACCAAATTATCCTTGATAATTTCCCCTACATGTGCCTTGAATCTAACTATGTTATGGTCACTTTTTCCCAGAGTTTCGCCTACAGTCAAGTCTTGAACCAAGTCACTTAAATCCGAGAATACAAGGTCCAAGAATGAACCATGCCTGGTAGGTTCCGATACAAACTGGTGTAAGAGCAGGTCCTCTTCGAGGCATTTCCTAAACATTTTGCATGATGGGGAGCCAACACCAGCATTTTCATATCCCTTTAGATTAAAGTCACCAAGAATAAGGCACTTCCTCTTAACGTTTCTACTGATTTCCTCACAAGTCACCTTGTCAAGCTCCAGTTGCTGTGAATGTGGCAGGGTTTCTGATCGGTAGAAAACTCCTATCCTAAGAGTATTGCTGTTGCCTTTTCCCACAGTGACATCAAGCCAAATGGACTCCACGGACACATTTGTATCCCCACCTGCTATTTCTTGAGAACTGAATATGCTATTCATATAGAGCATTACACCACACCCTTTCATTGCTGGACCCCTATTGCACGAAAACATATTGTATCTCCAAAATACCCTTCACTGACCCATGCCTCCGTAATGCAAACAAAATCTGGTTCCTCCTCGGCAACATAACACTTGAACTCATCAAATTTGGAACGGATACTCTCAGCATTAAACATCATACACTTAACAAATGCTCCATAACCACCTTTGGCTTTTTCATACTGAGGAGTTCTTTTATCACTAGATGAACTATCACTCTGTCCCCTTGAATTGCTGCTGTCCCTATTTGCAGACTTTGAGGTTCTATTGCCTTGGCTGACACTATTGGAATATTCATGAGTTGGCAATGCAATTTCATCCCTCCCCACCCCATTTCCTAGTTTCCCTGAAGGGCATGCTCGTACACTTTGCCTAACACATGGACCCCCTTCTCAGAGAAGTGCAGGCCATCCTTTTTTTTTTTTTTTTTTATGCATCGTGGGACCTCTGATAGAGGTCCCACGATGCATAAAACCTGTTCCACTCGTCTACAAATGTAAAACCTAGTTCATGGCAGAGCTTTCCTACCCTGGCGTTAGCTGCCAGTGCCCTAGAGCTCCACTCAGGGGAGGCTCTAGCCTTAGGCAAAATTGCTCTTCTTATGATGTCTGTGCGTTTTAGTGATGCATCAGATATGTCTAGCTTCCTTAGTTATTCTGTATATGGCGCGGGCAGCAATGCGAACAAGTTCGTATTTCGATTCCGCTTCCGCATGAAGGTTGTTAAGGTGGTGTACCCATATGGGGTGTCATGGGTCGCCTGCCGTATGCCTGATGGTGTGGGTGTATCGGCCGTGGTCGGTGCGCCACACGCCCTCGGCACCACTGGCCGCTGCCGCTGCCACTGCGTCTGGCGTCCCGTCGGCGGCTATATTTGCCGCCGACGTCGGCCGGTATTTTTGGCTCGGCTCAGAGGGTGGTGGTCGTTCAGCGTCGCCAGCTGCCGGCTGTCCAACCGGGCCGGCCGGCGGACCGCCGGCGCCCGCCACAGCTGTCCCCTCCTGACACGGGCGGTCAGGTGCACACCCCGCCACCGCGTCTGGCGCACCTGACCGTCCTCAGTCAGTCATCCGACCTACCTGACCCGTCCTCAGCCCGCCACCGCGTCTGACCCACCTGACAGTACGCTGTCAGTCATCCGACCTACCTGACCCGTCCTCAGCCCGCCATCGCGTCTGGCGCACCTGACAGTCCGCTGTCAGTCATCCGACCTACCTGACCCGTCTTCAGCCATCAAACACACCTGACCCTCCCGACCCTCCCGACCCTCCCGACCCTCATGGCCGGGCCTCAGCCACCCGATCCTCCTTGCGTTCAGAAGTATATCTCTATTTACCAGCTTCATTCACAACATTTACACAATAGTGGAGGGTTGATCGGTAGGGAATCGTGACAGGAAGAGTGCAGGGCATGTTCAGTTGTTCGTCCATGTTAATCTTCGGCGGTCAAGCTGATTTCTGTGAGCCTGTAAGGTGGGCTGCGCACAAAACTGGGATTCCCAGAACATCGCCCGCAATCCTCAGGTCAGAAATGAACAGTTTAACCGGCACCAAAAGTTTTCATGGCCAGGAAATTGGCTGCCTACCCAGTCGCGCCAGTAATTCCTCCATGCCCCTCCCCCTCACCTCCCCCTCCCCTGCACCCCTTCCCCTCCCAAAGCACATCCGTCACGTGCCGATCGGCGCAGGCAGCCGACAGTTAGTACTTCCCTACCACGGGTGTGCCGTTTGTACGTCTGCATTCCGAAGCTTGCCGCCGGATAGATACTCCTGTCTTGGCATAGTACGGCGACAACACATGGAGAGTAGGTAAGACCGTCCCATGAACTCCCCAGATGGTGGACCACGGGCCGACCCACCCTTGGAAAATATGCCGTGCATTTGAAGGTGTAGGCAAACGCTCCGGCATAGCCAAGGTCTCGGAGTCGTGCTGGGCTGTCGCCCGTACCAGCCGGCTGTAGCAGTCGGCGGTGGAACTGTCGTCAGTACCGGTCGGGTGTAGCAGTTGGTGGTGGGACTGTCGTCAGTACCGGCCGGCTATAGCAGTCGGTGGTGGGGGACTGTCGTCAGTACCGGCCGGCTACAGCAGTCGGTGGTGGGACTGTCGTCAGTACCGGCCGGCTGTAGCAGTCGGTGGTGGGACTGTCGTCAGTACCGGCCGGCTGTAGCAGTCGGTGGTGGGACTGTCGTCAGTACCGGCCGGCTATAGCAGTCGGTGGTGGGACTGTCGTCAGTACCGGCCGGCTGTAGCAGTCGGCGGTGGGACTGTCGTCAGTACCGGCCGGCTGTAGCAGTCGGTGGTGGGGGGACTGTCGTCAGTACCGGCCGGCTGTAGCAGTCGGTGGTGGGACTGTCGTCAGTACCGGCCGGCTGTAGCAGTCGGTGGTGGGACTGTCGTCAGTACCGGCCCGCTACAGCAGTCGGCGGTGGGACTGTCGTCAGTACCGGCCGGCTACACAGTCGGTGGTGGACTGTCGTCAGTACCGGCCGGCTACAGCAGTCGGTGGTGGGACTGTCGTCAGTACCGGCCGGCTGTAGCAGTCGGTGGTGGGACTGTCGTCAGCACCGGCCGGCTGTACATCGGCGCTGTAGCAGTCGGCGGTGGGACTGTCGTCAGTACCGGCCGGCTATAGCAGTCGGTGGTGGGACTGTCGTCAGTACCGGCCGGCTATAGCAGTCGGTGGTGGGACTGTCGTCAGTACCGGCCGGCTGTAGCAGTCGGTGGTGGGGGACTGTCGTCAGTACCGGCCGGCTGTAGCAGTCGGTGGTGGGACTGTCGTCAGTACCGGCCGGCTGTAGCAGTCGGTGGTGGGACTGTCGTCAGTGCCGGCCGGCTGTAGCAGTCTGGCTAGGCGAGGCTGGCCGACGACGTTGCCGCTGGCCATACAGAGCGTGCCCAGATGCAGCTGATAGGTGGGTGTGTCTCAGCCCGCCCTCAGGCTGGCGCCGGTCCGTCCGGAAGTCCTGATCTTGTCCGGTGCTGACGACCCTGGTCCAGTCTTGGTCCCGACCCATTCCGGCCTTGATCCAGTCCCGTGCTGGCCGCGACCTCGACCTCGACCTGTCGTGCCGATCCTGACCGTCGGTCAGACTGCTCTCCCCCCGCTGTTCGGCCGTGGCGCTGCACTGCGATGGCGCCGCTGGTGCGTGACGTCACGAGCGTCTGCCGACGCTGGCACGTGCCATTGCTGTGTGGTCGCATAGCTGCACCCAAGAGGATCCAGGGTATCCCAATTTGAGTTTAATTTGTGTCGTTTTAAAGTGAGTTTTCCATACAAAAGAGAACAAATATTTGGAACCCGAAACTGAACTGCCCGATATCCGAATATTTGTTTTTGGCGAGTCAGCTCTCCCAGACGAAAAACATGAGACCGTTACGACTGGTTTGCTTGTTTGTTTATTAGATGGTTCACGACGCACTCCATGCACATTCACGTCTAATAGCGCCGCCCACGCTGTTCCGCCGGTGGGCCGCGGGATTGGGAAATGTCCCGAGCGGCGCGAGTGTCGAACCCGGGATCTTTGGTACCCAGAGCCCATCACCTTAACCACTCGGCCATCCACGCCCATGACCGTTACAACCGGAGCATACTAGCACACCCAAGGGTTGGCTAGTTATGTCTACCCGAAATGGTGGCTAGGCATTTTATGAAATCAGGGACCACCCACTGCCACTCTCCCTAACTTTACGAAAAAGAAAGCTCCGATGGTTTCACCCATCCTGCGCCCTCCCGCTACGAAGGTCGTAGGTGCGCCCCTGTGCCTCCGCCGCGCTGGCCAGCCACCGTCCCAGGCCGAGATCCAGATATTTCGTCGGTGGTCTGATGTCTCTGGTTCGCCAGGTTTCGAAGTTCTGGCGGCAGTTGCCAGTTCTGTTGCAGGTCGGAGGTCTGTTCCTGAGTTCCGTAGGCCCACCTGTCCTCCCATATCAGTTTTTGTGTCGATATCTCGCCACAGAAGTAACAACTATGATGGTCTGTATTTATTATGGTTCTTAATGAATAGGGGACGGATTTCCCCGATGTCCTGTGCACTGAACTAGCACTTCTCCCTGGTTCACCGCCATTGTTTTGCAATACCCTTCTGATATAAATTTATCAGCGTGCGTCTGTGGGAATCTGGTGAGCCGGGCTCCCGTACAGGCCCTATGTACCGGGACCATACCGAACCCAGACACCTCGAGCTTGCCAGAGTCGTAAGCGCCGGTGTCAGCGAGCCGCGATTAGACACGTCCCACCTGCCGGGGTTTCGGTGTGCTTTCCAGCTGCCAGATCCACAGAACACGAGACGAGCGTTAGCTTTCCGACGTGTCTGCACTGTCATGTGAAGGCTTCAATCTGTATCTTGACAGACGCCGTATCTTTACTGGACATCTGTATCTGGGCGATAGGACACACCTTTTGGGGGCGTCGTCTGCCGGTGACGGTGCTGTGACGTCAATTAGTACCGGGCGGCCACCCCGCGGCCGTCAGTACCGAGTGGCCACCCCGCGGTCGTCAGTACCGGGTGGCCATCCCGCGGTCGTCAGTACCGGGTGGCCACCCCGCGGTCGTCAGTACCGGGCGGCCACCCCGCGGTCGTCAGTACCGGGCGGCCACCCCGCGGCCGTCAGTTAGTACCGGGCGGCCACCCCGCGGCCGTCAGTTAGTACCGGGCGGCCACCCCGCGGCCGTCAGTTAGTACCGGGCGGCCACCCCGCGGCCGTCAGTTAGTACCGGGCGGCCACCCCTTCGGGCGGCCACCCCGCGGCCGTCAGTTAGTACCGGGCGGCCACCCCGCGGCCGTCAGTTAGTACCGGGCGGCCACCCCGCAGTCGTCAGTACCTGGTGGCCACCCCGCGGCCGCCAGTTAGTACCGGGCGGCCACCCCGCGGCCGTCAGTTAACGGGCCCCCAGTCGTCAGTTAGTACCGGGCGGCCACCCCGCGGCCGCCAGTTAGTACCGGGCGGCCACCCCGCAGTCGTCAGTACCTGGTGGCCACCCCGCGATGGCCACCCGATACTAACTGCCATGTATATCCTTTAAGTAAAACGGGTAACTTTGTATGGACCCCGGGCCTCAGTTAGTACCGAAGTCGATCGTTCATTCGGACCACCATATTCTTCCCATATCATCCGTTACTAATGTGCCATGTATATCCTTTAAGTAAAACGGGTAACTTTGTATGGAGGGGGCTTCCGAAGTCGATCGTTCATTCGGACCACAGATTCTTCCCATATCATCGTTAGTAATGTGCTAGTTGTTAATTACCAATGTTTCTAAGGGTTGTGGATGCAATGGCCATCCGTTTTGTTTGCCTGAGCGCTCGTAGTAATATCACGGATGTTTTCAAACGCTGCAGGGTGATATTTTTGCTGACATTAGTGCAGTCTGTGCTTGATATGGATCAGCTCCCCAATCTGTAAACTATCAATATGGCGTAGCACCACAAACGGCTGTATTGAAAAGCTCCTGTAAGGCTGTGTCCGTATCAACTGGAACTTTGTATGTTGTATAGCCGGTGTAGCTTTACAGTGATGTGGTAATTGTTAGCGGTTGCGCATTTGGCCATTCTCAGCCTAGGCAGGCACTTCTGCTTACAGAGGCGCTGACCCATTCTCAATGTTTCCAGGCTCGCTGGCGTTCTCACGGAAGCATCCCCTGGCCACATGGTTGTCCTCAATGTTCGCCATCTTCGCCGGCGCGCTGCTCGCGAACTTCCTGCTGGGAGAGCCCGTCCTCGGGGCGGTGAAGAGTAGCAACCAGTTGTTGCTGGCAACTGCTGTCTGGTCAGTGCTCCCGTGCCCTCGCCCTCAACGTCACCCTCACCCCTACTGACCGCATTAGAGCTGTTAAATGTCACTATGTCCTCCACCGAAAATTCTGAACTCACTATCGACTGTTCTTACTCTCGCCCTCTCCCCTCTCTGTTTTTCTCTTCTTTTTGTTTTGTTTATCCATACCGTACCATTTATTTTTTTAAATCCTTTTCCCCCGTTGTCTTTTTCCCATTTGTGTTCTTTCTATTTTCCTCCTTTCTCTTTCCTCCTTTCTCTTTTCCTCTTTCTCGTTATCCCTTTCTCTCTTCCATTTCTCCTTTAATATTTACATTTTGCGTTTCCGCCTTTTCCACCGTTTCCCTCACTGATCTCCCAGGTTAGTTTTCTCTACCCTGTCTTTTTCTCCGTCGTTGTATTGCCATGTTCTATCCCTTGGTGTATCGTTCCCTCTTTGTTCCCTTTTCTCTCTTGCTGTGCCTGCGTCGCTTCTCCGCAGCCACGGCCCATTTCTAAAACTTTCATCCACAAACTTCCAGATAGCATATCTAAGTGCCCTAACAATCTGAAATGAATTGGCTTTGAATATTTTTTGCAAGAGTATCCGCGAATTGTTTTCAGTTTTCAGTAAGTTTTGTTTGACATTGGGTGAGTCTTCCTTTGTGTTCCTTTGGCCGTTTCACATTGTGTTCAAATATAGCGTGTGCCTCATGCTTCGCATTAACGATAACGATTTCTTGATATTGCAGGTACTTCATATTTTATTCGCCATTTGACATTGGGTACAAGCTCGTCAAGTTTCTGCCGTTTAAAGTCGTCCTGTCAGCTATGAAAGAGGTAAAGTGCTTTTGGATGCTGCAACGCATTCCAGCACTCAATTCTGGATCTGATTTTGGCATGTTACCAACTTGTACTTGTTTAGCAAGCCTTGCCTCTCCGACCCTCGTCCATCCTCAGCCGTTTCAGACTTCGTCCGGCGCGCTAGTGTGTATTGGTTTGGTCGCAGGTGTGCAGGTGCGTAAGTTGCACTGGATGTCTTTGGCGTTGTCTGTATTGGTGTATTGAAAGGTACACACACACACACACACACACACACACACACACACACACACACACACACACACACACACACACACAACACCACACACACACACATACCACACACACACACACACAACACACACACACTACACACACACACACACATTGAACACTAAGCAATACGCAACCGGCAAGAAAGATGCAGTAGAAGCGAATTTGCAGCACTTTCTCACGAATATGGTCGATATCAAGACTGACACGATGGTACTGTCAAACAAATCGATATGTTGTAGAATTAATTAATCGCGGATGAATGAGTTAAAAACTGTGTTGTAGTTAACTTCGCTTTCTCGTCTCGTCAGGTTGGAGAGCATGGTGTCGTGATGGCTGAGTTTATCCCATCTGGGATATCTTGTAACTTCATCACTTTCACCACGAACCGTCTTTTTCCGCATCGTATCCTTCTATAGATGTCTTGCCTGATTTTAGAGCGTTTCATAGTATATTCATAGCAAGCGACGGCGCAAGAATAGCCACTGCATTTGAGTGGATGTGTCCGAGTGTACACATACAACTACAACTATTTATCGGCACATGGCTTATCGATTATACTATATATCGATCATATAGTTACGTTCCTCAGGTGCCATACCATGCCAACGATACATCAAATGACAATACTGATCGAAAACCGTCCCCAATTTACCGTCAGTAAGTAAAGTTCAACTATCACTATCGCGGTTATGTTGTATTTCTTTCGCCGCCTCACATGATTATGGCAATACCTGATGACCGTACAGTATATTAAGATTAGCGTTTCACCCGCGTCTCTTTGTGAACTTTGCTGAAGGGTTGTACCTCACTTAGTTTTGATTGCAAGTGGCGTTTCTTGTCGGGCCATTCATGAGAGGTTCAGGTTGGTAGCTGCCTTCATTAGTTCTCGAAATACCAAATATCCCGAACTAGAAAAGTTAATTTTATGCCTCGTACGCAACCCCTAGAGAAATAATTGAAGTTTATAAATGTGTGTGCCAATAGACTCCAGATGGATAAGATAATTGGATAAGCCTCTTGAAGCTACATATTCTCACACTTTTGGCAACATGAACATGCCTAGTGTGCAGGTGTGTACGTTGTACTGGCGCATCAGTAGGTGTGCAAGTGTGTACACTGTTCCGGTGTGTCGGCAGGTGTACAGGTGTGTACACCGTTCCGGTGTGTCGGCAGGTGTACATGTGTGTACACCGTTCTGGTGTGTCGGCAGGTGTACGGGTGTGTACACCGTTCTGGTGTGTCGGCAGGTGTGCAGGTGTGTACACCATTCCGGTGTGTCGGCAGGTGTACAGGTGTGTACACCGTTCTGGTGTGTCGGCAGGTGTCGACACCGTTCCGGTGTGTCGGCAGGTGTACATACACCGTTCCGGTGTTCGGCAGGTGTACAGGTGTGTACACCGTTCTGGTGTGTCGGCAGGTGTACAGGTGTGTGTACACCGTTCCGGTGTGTCGGCAGGTGTACAGGTGTGTCGGCAGGTGCACAGGTGTGTACACCGTTCTGGTGTGTCGGCAGGTGTACAGGTGTGTACACAGTTCCGGTGTGTCGGCAGGTGTACAGGTGTGTACACCGTTCTGGTGTGTCGGCAGGTGTGTACACCGTTCTGGTGTGTCGGCAGGTGTACATGTGTGTACCGTTCTGGTGTGTCGGCAGGTGTACAGGTGTGTACACAGTTCCGGTGTGTCGGCAGGTGTACAGGTGTGTACACCATTCCGGTGTGTCGGCAGGTGTACAGGTGCAAGAAGGTACACGACGGCGTGACGCACGCTGCCAAGCTGTTCCCGAGCGGCTACCTCATCATGGTCGTGGCCGGCACGGTCAAGGGCAACGGCGGCGGCTTTGTCAAGATCTTGGAGAGGCTGTTCCGCGGCGTCTGGACCCCCACTGCCATGGACATCATGGGCCCCAGCTTGTGAGTGCATGATGCCGTGACCTCCCAGCTGTGTTTGCTCTCGCGTTAGTCTTGAAAAGTTAAGCTGTTACAATGCGGTCGGTGTTGTGGTTAGCAGAAGACTGGGGACGACAGGAAGGCCGTTAGTCTCAGTCATGTGTTGTGTGTGGCATGGAGGCGTTTGAGAGACAGCTGTTTCAGTCCGGTGGTGGTGTTTGACACCCTAGATGTGCGGCAGTGCGGACCTGTATCGGCCGGGCCGCTTGATCTGGTCCACCTGTCAGGTGTGCTGCAGTGCGGACCTGTATCGGCCGGGCCGCTTGATCTGGTCCACCTGTCAGATGTGCTGCAGTGCGGACCCGTATCGGCCGGGCCGCTTGATCTGGTCCACCTGTCAGATGTGCTGCAGTGCGGACCCGTATCGGCCGGGCCGCTTGATCTGGTCCACCTGCCAGATGTGCTGCAGTG
The DNA here is from genome assembly GCA_034440575.1 of Imbricaverruca yamaguchii. NCBI lineage: Eukaryota > Metazoa > Arthropoda > Thecostraca > Neoverrucidae > Imbricaverruca > Imbricaverruca yamaguchii. The sequence continues at coordinate 3,293,721 of JAOTOL010001644.1, read as the reverse complement.
CGGACCCGTATCGGCCGGGCCGCTTGATCTGGTCCACCTGTCAGATGTGCTGCAGTGCGGACCTGTATCGGCCGGGCCGCTTGATCTGGTCCACCTGTCAGATGTGCTGCAGTGCGGACCTGTATCGGCCGGGCCGCTTGATCTGGTCCACCTGTCAGATGTGCTGCAGTGCGGACCCGCAGCGGCCGGGCCGCTTGATCTGGTCCACCTGTCAGATGTGCTGCAGTGCGGACCCGTATCGGCCGGGCCGCTTGATCTGGTCCACCTGTCAGATGTGCTGCAGTGCGGACCCGTAGCGGCCGGGCCGCTTGATCTGGTCCACCTGTCAGATGTGCTGCAGTGCGGACCCGCAGCGGCCGGGCCGCTTGATCTGGTCCACCTGTCAGATGTGCTGCAGTGCGGACCTGTATCGGCCGGGCCGCTTGATCTGGTCCACCTGTCAGATGTGCTGCAGTGCGGACCCGTAGCGGCCGGGCCGCTTGATCTGGTCCACCTGCCAGATGTGCTGCAGTGCGGACCTGTATCGGCCGGGCCGCTTGATCTGGTCCACCTGTCAGATGTGCTGCAGTGCGGACCCGTATCGGCCGGGCCGCTTGATCTGGTCCACCTGCCAGATGTGCTGCAGTGCGGACCTGTATCGGCCGGGCCGCTTGATCTGGTCCACCTGTCAGATGTGCTGCAGTGCGGACCCGTAGCGGCTGGGCCGCTTGATCTGGTCCACCTGCCAGATGTGCTGCAGTGCGGACCTGTATCGGCCGGGCCGCTTGATCTGGTCCACCTGTCAGATGTGCTGCAGTGCGGACCCGCAGCGGCCGGGCCGCTTGATCTGGTCCACCTGTCAGATGTGCTGCAGTGCGGACCCGCAGCGGCCGGGCCGCTTGATCTGGTCCACCTGTCAGATGTGCTGCAGTGCGGACCCGTAGCGGCCGGGCCGCTTGATCTGGTCCACCTGCCAGATGTGCTGCAGTGCGGACCCGTATCGGCCGGGCCGCTTGATCTGGTCCACCTGTCAGATGTGCTGCAGTGCGGACCCGTAGCGGCTGGGCCGCTTGACCAGATGTGCCGCAGTGGCCGGCACGATCACCCGAACCCACCGCTGTACCTATGTGTGGATGTGCCGCTAAACCCGTGGACGGCTTACAGCCCGACCAAGGCGTCCATTGCCGCCGCCGTCATCTTCGTGCTGGATAAGAAGACCGACATCATCTCGGCGCCGCATGCCCTGGTCTACTTCGGCATCACCATCTTCTTTGTCTACTTCAAGGTTAGCGTTCGCTGTGTTTCTTATAATCAGATTGGGATCTGGCTGGTTTAGAAAAAAAGTGATTCACCCTGTTGAACCCATAATTCATGATCATTGCTGATTAGCCATGTTTAACTTCTGACAAGTAAAAGTCCTAAATTATTGTCTGCTTAGTCAGTATATGCACAAGATTGTGTCGTAGTGTATATTCTTCGCCGTTGAAACCTAAAGCAGGCCATTGTTTTCCCAGCCCTACTCCGACCCTCGCCTCCATGTTGCCCCTGTAACCCTCCCCCTGGGCCAGTTTATCACACTCTTCTCTCACCCAACTCCGACAAATGTCGGCCACCGGCTGTTTGCGCTATTGTCCGTTCTCTGGCAGCATTCGACATCATGGTCAGTAACTATGATAGGGTGTCAAACTCGTTTTCTGTGTCATTTAGACTTTATCTCGTCTCCTATGATCTCTGCACAGCTTTCATTCGTCACCTGCCGCCAATCTTTCCACCACCAGAACCAATTTCTCACACTCTTCTCTCACCCAACAACCACGCGGCCCGCTCACAGCGATGGTGTTGCCCTCGTTGTTATTTGAGCCGTCATCGTCTCTATTGGAGCTACGCAGCCGCCGTGCATGTCTGACGGCCCCGTGCCAATAGCTGTCTGCTCTGCTGCTGGCCATCCCTGTCTGACGGCCCCCTGTTGGCAGCTGTGCTCCCTGCTGCTCCCATCCCTGTCTGACGGCCCCCTGTCAGCAGCTGTGCTCCCTGCTGCTGACCATCCATGTATGACGCCCCCTGTCGGCAGCTGTCCTCCCTGCTGCTGGCCATCCTTGTCTGACGGCCCCCTGTTGGCAGCTGTGCTCCCTGCTGCTCCCATCCCTGTCTGACGGCCCCCTGTCGGCAGCTGTGCTCCCTGCTGCTGACCATCCATGTATGACGCCCCCTGTCGGCAGCTGTCCTCCCTGCTGCTGGCCATCCATGTCTGACGGCCCCCTGTTGGCAGCTGTGCTCCCTGCTGCTCCCATCCCCGTCTACCGGCCCCCTGTCGGCAGCTGTCCTCCCTGCTGCTGACCATCCATGTATGACCCCCTGTCGGCAGCTGTCCTCCCTGCTCCCATCCATGTCTGACGGCCCCCTGTCGGCAGCTGTCCTCCCTGCTGCTCCCATCCATGTCTGACGGCCCCCTGTTGGCAGCTGTGCTCCCTGCTGCTCCCATCCCTGTCTGACGGTCCCCTGTCGGCAGCTGTCCTCTCTGCTGCTGGCCATCCATGTCTGACGGTCCCCTGTCGGCAGCTGTCCTCCCTGCTGCTCCCATCCCTGTCTGACGGTCCCCTGTCGGCAGCTGGCCATCCATGTCTGACGGCCCCCTGTCGGCAGCTGTCCTCTCTGCTGCTGGCCATCCATGTCTGACGGCCCCCTGTCGGCAGCTGTCCTCCCTGCTGCTGGCCACCCATGTCTGACGGCCCCCTGTTGGCAGCTGTCCTCTCTGCTGCTGGCCATCCATGTCTGACGGTCCCCTGTCGGCAGCTGTCCTCCCTGCTGCTGGCCATCCACGACCCGTTCGCGCCGTTCGAGAACCTGTTCTGCGCCGTGTTCCTGGGCGGCGTGTGGGACTCGCTGCAGCGTGCCGTGTCTGGCAACAAGCCCGCCGCCGGCGACCCCGCCCGGCCCGACGCCAAGCCCGAGGCGGCCAAGAAGAAGGACTGAGCGGCCGCCGACGGTAGGGTGACGGCCGCAGCGGATGTGCGGATGTTGGTGCGGACGTTGGTGCGGACGCCGCGTCTGTGGGGTGTCGTTGACTCACCACCAGCAGCATGCGTGCCGCTGTGTGTTCGGTTGGTCGAGGGTTGAGAGCATGACACAGCAGCGTGTCCCGGTCCGTACCGTTATCGTTGCTGTTGTTGTTGTCGTGCGGCTTCTCCGGGGTGCTTGTGAGGTGTTTCTGTGTACGTGTTTTTCTGATCGTGAACGCTCCACTCGCCGTACCTTGGTGTAGCCTTGCAGACATGTCCGGGTGAAATAGTTCCCCTAGTCAGTATTCTTGTCGTGGCGGCGGTGTCTAATATTTGTTGATCGCAATGGGAGGTTTAAAGGCCCCCAAGCAGTGGAGGTCAGTGTCCTAAAATTATTTCACCATTAACTGTGAGGATGAAGAATGAAGGTACTTGGGAATAGTGAAAGATTGGAAGAAAATAAAGGATCGTCACTTAAGGATTAAAAAAATGGAGTGCCTTTTACTTCAGTCGCATGCATTTTACACTATTTAGCAGTCATGTGCATAATGACTGCCCAGACATGTGGCAAAATGGTAAAAACCTAAGGCAAGGATGAAATAGCACACTTCCATTAACTGTGAATTTCCAGGCCACATGGTCAATTATTTTACACTGGTGGAGGTATGTTCGGAAACCTGATCTGGTGGTGTGGCTCCATTGAGTGTATGATGACGGAATGTCGCCGTGCCTGTGGAACGGAAATTGAGAGACCAGGTTGTGTTAATGAGATTCGTCCATGGAAGCCACCACCGTTAACCTCCATTCGACTGAAAGTGACTCCCAGGGCCCTGGCGCAACCAGACTGGTGGCCGTTGTGTTGGAGACGGTGCTCCGCTCCTCAACGGCACGCAATTACAGTCATCCCAGCTGCGCTCAGTAATTTGGCGATAGGTGACGCCACTGAGTACACTCCTTGTTAATGTGGCGCTATCAAGTGTTAATTGCCTCCAGTCTTGGATGATCCATGTTCTTTGCGCCAGGTAGCATTCACATGTCTGTGATTTAGAGATGTTCAGTGGTAGGATATCACCAAGGAAGTGCAGCGCAAAGTCGCGAAAGAGACAACTGGCTGCAGAATACAACTCCTGTACCCCTGTCCAATCCCACCTGAAATGCAGTGCTGCTTCATGGCATGGAGTCATGGGCAGAGCATAGGAGACAAGCTTGGAGTTGTTTTTGTCCCTCTGTTCTTTGGCCAGTGGTGATTTCATCAAATTATAGTTGATGCGCCTCTAAACTAAAACAGCTAGCTCACTAAATCTGAATACATTGTATCCTAGAAATAATTTAAATGGGCACGTTAGCCATTAGGTCAGTCAGTCAGGTCGACAAAAGTAGCATACACATCCGCAAAGTCTTAATCACACAGTCAAATCGGGTGATGCACCATTAGATCAATTGATCGATGGAAGTAGTAAACATATCCACGAGATCGTAATCACACAGCCAAATCGGGTGACCCACCATTACGTCAATTGATCGATGGAAGTAGTAAACCTATGAGGTCGTAAGCACACAGTCAAATCGGGTGACCCACCATTGGATCAATTGATCGGTGGAAGTAGCATACACATCCACTAGGGCGTAAGCACACAGTCAAATACGTAGCGACCCTGCGATCAACGAGTCATATTCATAGTCTCGGCGGTAGCTCAGTTGGTTAGAGCGCTGGCCTCCACTGGTCTCCCCTGTCGTGGCAACACGATCCGAGTCGCTTCTCTCGCTCGCATTTAGGCTGGGAGGTTCAGTTGGCAGCTGGCCCGATAAGGCCGGAGATGAGCTACCGAGCGGCCGTGTCGGTGCATTGACGACACGTTAAACTTTCTGTCAAAATTCTGCTGTTGACCCGGAATTAATGGATCGGATGGTGGTACCATGGTTCACGCAACGAGCTGTACTTAGCAATAGGGACCTGGTTCACAAAGCCACCCCAACAAGAACTCGGATTATTTTTTTGTAGTGCAGACAATGCAAGCTGATTTGATATGATTGGAGGTATGACGTTTGAATGATATTTCATAGCAAACTTCCAGGCTTGGTGTCCAGTCGCAAAGGTGGTTTTCGCAATTGGATGGCAATAGGGTTCATATCTGTTCTGCATATATAAGGGAAACGTTCGTGTTTTTTTTTCCGCGACAGCTTTTTCCATTGCGGCAGCTCTCCGAAGAGGCGTGACGTACATAAAGTTTGTGTGCTAATGGAACAGAGCGAATGTTTTTTCTCAGTGCAATGTGCTTAAGAGCAACAGTAAATGCATAATCACCTGGTATTTCATAAATTCATTCACTCAGGATTACGTAGCTCTTGAGTAGTTTGAACGAATTACATTTTAGCCGGGTTAAGGGCTCGATGTCGGCATTAATTGTTTCCACGTCACCAACTGATCAACTAGTAATTGCTCTTATGTTGTGTATCGCTTGTGAATACTCGTGACACCGTCGGTCATCCGAACGTAGGAGTAATCAACCATTCATACTGTGTTCTGTATTTGCTGCAGAAGCCGAATAGTGATCGCCCCTTCAGTGGGCGGGGTGGTTGGTGCGCTCGCTCACTTACGATGGTATTGCACTTTCCCCGGCTAATGCGCGTGCCGTTGAGACGACCCCGGCTCAACGGCGTCAGCCATGCGGATCGGCCGGGGGAAAGCTAGCCGGCGCCTGTTGCATGACATAATGGGCGTACGTGTTATAACGTGTTGCGTGTCGGCACGTGTGTGTCTGTCTAAGCTAGGTCTGAAGTTTGCGGACGTATGCGTGGTGTGAAACTGATTGGGAGTGGTGCAAGTGACAAACCAATTTTACGGTTAGCGGTAGGAGAGCCGAGAAATAGACTGGTGCTCGCAGATATGTATATATAGATATATATATATATATATATATATATATATATATATATATATATATATATATATATATATATATATATATATATATATATATATATATATATATATATATATATATATATATATGCCATGGGTGGATTGGTGTCTGTGTATCTGTGCATGTGTCCGTGAGTGTGTCTATGCTCCCTTAATTGTCCTCGATCTGGATTTTGGGTAGGTGGGTATATGCACGTGTATATGTATGTTTTTGTTCATGGATATACGAGTGGACACATGGTGTATGGTTGGTGACCTGTTATAGAAGTCCACATTCAAGCTGATGTGTGCTCTCCTCTTTCAGATTATGCCTCGGATGCTCGCTGGCTTCTCATTGTTACCACGCGATCCTGGTCTGTCATCTGGTGATTCCAAATGGCCATCAGCTGATCTTGAACTGCCATCAACTAATTCCGGGATTCATCTACTATGAGATTAGCTCGTCGTTCGCTTCAGTAGCTGACTGGGAAGCGATACTCTTTTTGGACGGCATTGACTTTTTCATTTCAGGTATTGCTCTGGATGCCGTAATTTTATCAAAGAACACCTGTTGGGACATTACATTTGATGTTTTAAACGAAGACAAGTTCTGCACGTCTATGTTATGTTTAGAACATAGTTGTTATATCCAAATTTCCCTTGTTAAGTTCCAATTATATAGACAGGAAATTGTGACGATTGATATCGTGGAGACAAATGTGTTCGGATGATTTGGATTTATCTTGCTGTCTGTTCGCGTGGTATTGATTTGATACATGGGTTTACCTGCTGCTTAGCCAGCCGAAGACCTCGGTCTGTAGTCATCGATGCGCCACGTGAAGCATGTGTGGGGCTGAGCATGGCGCCCGTGCTAGTCGCCGTCATGGGGGCCGAATACCAGCAGCTTCATCGTAGCCACCGACCCCAGTGGCCGTTGTATGGTGGCACGTGATGTGATGCTGGACGCCCCCCCCCATCCAGCCCTCCGTGTCGTCCTGTTCGTCCGTGTGTGTGCACCGCTGGTTTTAGCCATGACTATTGCCACTGCGCTCTGGCGAGGGACCCGGCTCTGGTGGCCGTGTGATGACCACTGGCGGAGGACAACACAGCGTCGTTCAGCGCGTGGTCAGACCGCTGCTGGTGATAAGAGTTGAGCTAGTCCGCCCCGCTCTCCGAGTGGTCCGACGTGTGTCCGGGCGCCGCCGGTGGCCACACGAATCGGTGTCGCCGCGTGTGTGTGTGTGTGTCGGTGGACTGTGGCGGTGAGCCGACCCGGCTCTGGACTGAGGGCGCGACACCGCCCCCGGCCACCAGGCGGTCACCACCACTCGTGTCGGGCATCTGCGCGTGCAATACATGACGATCCACAGCGGCGCCGTTTGACCCGTGACTTGGACATGTCGGAACAGTCATAAGGTGGTGGCGGGCTCCCGCCGTTTAACACGTGACCTGGGCACGTCGGAACAGTCATAAGGTGGTGGCGGGCTCCCGCCGTTTAACACGTGACCTGGGCACGTCGGAACAGTCATAAGGTGGTGGCGGGCTCCCGCCGTTTAACACGTGACCTGGGCACGTCGGAACAGTCATAAGGTGGTGGCGGGCTCCCGCCGTTTAACACGTGACCTGGGCACGTCGGAACAGTCATAAGGTGGTGGCGGGCTCCCGCCGTTTAACACGTGACCTGGGCACGTCGGAACAGTCATAAGGTGGTGGCGGGCTCCCGCCGTTTAACACGTGACCTGGGCACGTCGGAACAGTCATAAGGTGGTGGCGGGCTCCCGCCGTTTAACACGTGACCTGGGCACGTCGGAACAGTCATAAGGTGGTGGCGGGCTCCCGCCGTTTAACACGTGACCTGGGCACGTCGGAACAGTCATAGGGTGGTGGCGGGCTCCCGCCGTTTAACACGTGACCTGGGCACGTCGGAACAGTCATAAGGTGGTGGCGGGCTCCCGCCGTTTAACACGTGACCTGGGCACGTCGGAACAGTCATAAGGTGGTGGCGGGCTCCCGCCGTTTAACACGTGACCTGGGCACGTCGGAACAGTCATAAGGTGGTGGCGGGCTCCCGCCGTTTAACACGTGACCTGGGCACGTCGGAACAGTCATAAGCTGGTGGCGGGCTCCCGTCATTCGACCCGTGACGTGAGCATTTCGGAACAATGACGTGGTAGCGGGCTCAGATGGGATGACTCGATCCATCGGTTGGCGCATTGACCGCACTGCCATAGTGCCGCGCTGCCACCACAATACGATATCGACTTCCGATGGTTTCTCTCCGAGTATCGGGTGAGCTGAAGCCTTGGTCTCGAGCGCTTCCTTTACGTGTTTAATTGTTCGCATCGGAGTGTTTCGTGTGTATGACCCTAAAGCTGGGTTCATGTTCGATTTTTTGGAAATTTAAGAGCAAGAAACTTTCCCGTCCCCAAGCCCGTCGAAAATCAGCCGTCTGAATACGTCAGTGGGAGTTCATAACCTTAGGTGATGGATTTGAACATGATACCGACTGTGGAGGTGTTGCAAGATTATGCTTTGATTGGGTCAGGTGACCCCGAACTTCCACCTCGCACGTCATTTATCATAGTGTCTGAGTTTAGCTCCAAGTAGCCACGGCATGCTGATTCCTCTGCTCTCCGTGGAGGTGGCATGCCTTGAATCGAGCTTTCCCTTGGTCGCGTATTCTTTTAGCAACCTGCCGGTCGTTATTGGTGTTTCACATCGAAGCGGATACTACCTCCAACATAAAGCGGCGTTGAGCATCATCAGTTGGGTCGAACTGTGTCGTGCTTCCTGCCGGATATCCGGCCGTCACATACGTAATCCAGTCACGGCGTCAAGTACCCCGGCTTGTTTCGCCTGTCAGTTCGGCCAATGCCCCAACGGCCATTCGGGAAAATCGGCTTCATGTTGGCACACGGCACTGCTTCGAGGCATCAGTTCCCTGCACACGCCCCAAATTAGCCACTCGAGAGAAAGTCGGCTGCCCATCGACCCACCGATGAAAACTTCGGCGGGTCGTGTTCGACTGCCCAGGAGTCAACAGAAGCGGCGCGGACGCCATCGCCGCTGCACGCTTTCTAGCGTGGTTGGCACCTGTATTGTGCGGAATACCTTCGTGCGACGGGCGGTGCATTCGAGGCACGCGCCGTCACTCAACTGAGGCCCGCAATGGCGCGTTCGATACGATGATGCGCATACGTATGGAAGGTTGGCTGGCGGATGTAACGGTCGCGGTTCACTGTTTGCCGTGACGCACTGTCACCCTGCTGGTGGATCAACTACTGGTGTTGGCATCGATCAACTATATTACGCCCCTTCAGAACTGAGCCAATTCGTCGCGATTCATGGTTCAGTGCGCAAGTTTGTAAACATCGGTCATCGAAGCCCGGTACAGCTTAGACCGCCAACACGTGTGCAGGGTGCTAACACATGTCGGAATTGTCGCTCATGCAGAACTAATGCGCACCTTGCGCACCGAGAGCATTGCTGACGCCTATGATCCTGATGCCCATAACATGGCTGGCAGCGCTTCTCTAGCAGGTAGTTTATCCGACTGCTGAGATCGCGCATGCATCTAAACTACGAGCTACGCACTAATTTCCCTCCTCAACAACAGTTGCTATTGCAACAGTCATTCCTCGCGTGGTATCATTTCAGTCATTTCTCGCGGCCCTCGCTCAGCTGAGACGCTTCACAGTGAACAACTCTGGCAAAGCTCTCGATTCTGGCAGGCGTGTCACGTTCGCCAAGGTTCGTGGTGGCATGGGAGGACTGGTCTTGGACTAACATCCTACGTCGATAGTCTATAAACAGTACGCGTCCGGCTGACTATTGATGCAACGGCGCCAGACAGTATTAAGGTTATACAGTCCATGGAGGCGCCCACGAAATGAGCCTTGTGGCCAACCTCCTCGTCGCACAATATCTGGAAATTGCGACCCAAGGTACCCTGTATCGACGTTCGTGGTGTGGAAGCATGGGAACAACCAATTTTCCCCCACCCCCGTGTAGTATAATTAGCGCGAGCTTCGATCGCGTTTCTGCTCTCGTGACCAGCAAGTAGGGACAAAAATATTCTCAAAAAGTGAGGAAGGTAATAGCCAATATCATCCTAAGGCAAGCGGTAAGATGGCGAGAGTTCGACGACATGGCCCAGGTTCCACAGGTCCTACCGTCGTCAGTGGCCGCCTCCCACCGGGTAGTCGGCGTGCCACTCGAATGCGCCGCCGTAGCCCGTCCGCGCCCCGTACGTGACCTCGTCGTACCCGTAGGTCGCCGGCCGGTGATACCCGCGGGACTTAACCCGCTCAAAGAAGTCTCCTGCCTTCGGGTGCCGGGAGCCGACCGTGCGGACCTGGAGGCCTGGAGGCTGGGCGTCGAGCGGCAGGCTGCCGGCTGGGTGGGCCGGACCATCGTGGGCTGGCAGGACACCGTGCCGACCCGACTTCAGCCGGCGGGCTTTGTATGCCGCTGGCGGCCGGCGGTCGCGGATCTCGTTCAGCGCCTCGCTGAAGAACGTCTGCGAGAGGCCGTCTGCCGGCCGGTAGGGATGGGTGCCGGGTGCGGGTTTGTAGCCTGTTCCGTGGAGCAGAGTGGTCTGCGGCGGTGCGGCAGGCAGTTGGGGTGCCGGATCAGGTTCTGCGGAGTTGCCAGCAGAGCTATGCGGGGGCGCTTCATTTTCCGTGGTTTGGTATCCACCCGTCGGGAGATACGGCCTCTGGTCTGCGGGTTTTGCTGGGGTATATGGCCTCAGGTCTGCGTGTTTGGTCGGGAGATACGGCCTCAGGTTTGCGTGTTTCGTCGGGAGATACGGCCTGAGGTTTGCGTGTTTGGTCGGGAGATACGGCCTCCGGTATGAGTGTTTGGTCGGGAGATACGGCCTCGGGTCTACGGGTTTGGCTGAGAGATACGGCCTCAGGTTCGCAGGTTTGGCCGAAAGATATGGGCCCGGCTGCTCCTTTGTCAAGTCGTCGGTCGGGAGTTGTGGTCGGTGGCGGACACTGGTCTGAGGCCGAGGCCGAGGTCGGACGGCGGGACCGTACTCCGAACCGCGGTACGGCTCGGCGGGCACGGCCAGCGGGCCGTGCGAGAACGGCGGGTACGCCGGCAGCGGGGCCGACTGCGACTGCGATGCCGGCCGCAGCCGCCGCCCGAAGTCGCCGTCGTCCACCACGTAGTCGTCTTTGGCAAAATCCACGGCGGCGCCGTCGTCGTCAGCGTCGTCGCTCGCGACGTCCACATGGGCCGGAGTGGCGGGGTTGTCCCGGCCGGGGGCGGGGTCGACGGCGGTCGGCTCCGACTGGTACACGGCCAGCCGGTGGTACTGCCGGCCGGCCCTGCCCGCCTCCGGGTCGGCGGTGAACAGGCGGCTCTTGTGCACCAGCGGGTCCGACGGCAGGTGGGTGTCGACTGGGCGCGTCCGCCGCCGTCGGAGACCGACGCGTCGGATCGGCAGGTCGTCGGCCGGGCGGTCCCGCGCGAGCCGCAGCAGTTCAAGAGAGGTGGGGTCAGGGGCGTCCGGTGACAGCTCCACGTCACGTGGTGTGACGGCCGTGGTGCCGCCGACCCGGCCCGCCAACGTCACGGCCAGCACCACCTACCGGCAGAGGCGTAGTCAGGGGTGTGAAGGCCGTGGTGCCGCCGACCCGGCCCGCCAACGTCACGGCCAGCACCACCTACCGGCAGAGGCGTAGTCAGGGGTGTGAAGGCCGTGGTGCCGCCGACCCGGCCCGCCAACGTCACGGCCAGCACCACCTACCGGCAGAGGCGTAGTCAGGGGTGTGAAGGCCGTGGTGCCGCCGACCCGGCCCGCCAACGTCACGGCCAGCACCACCTACCGGCAGAGGCGTAGTCAGGGGTGTGAAGGCCGTGGTGCCGCCGACCCGGCCCGCCAACGTCACGGCCAGCACCACCTGTCGGCAGAGGCGTAGTCAGGGGTGTGAAGGCCGTGGTGCCGCCGACCCGGCCCGCCAACGTCACGGCCAGCACCACCTACCGGCAGAGGCGTAGTCAGGGTGTGAAGGCCGTGGTGCCGCCGACCCGGCCCGCCAACGTCACGGCCAGCACCACCTACCGGCAGAGGCGTAGTCAGGGGTGTGAAGGCCGTGGTGCCGCCGACCCGGCCCGCCAACGTCACGGCCAGCACCACCTACCGGCAGAGGCGTAGTCAGGGGTGTGAAGGCCGTGGTGCCGCCGAGTCAGCCATGGCACGGCCAGCAGCACGCGCCGACAGAGGCGTAGTTAGAGGGGATCTTTGAACATGCAGCAAGATAAATTAAGTGAGGATGGTATATCGGTGCTACCAGGTCGTTCAAATTATACTGTTTTAACGATGTAAACTAAGGTCTATATGAGAAACATGGGCTGAAATATAATATGTCGATATAACATATTACAAAAAAATGGCAAAACTTGATTTTCTGCATGTTTGCTTGTGGTCCACTTCCTGCTATGCAGCAGGTAGGAGTAGCTAATTACCCATTGCATGATATCAGGCTCGTCATTGTACACACAGCGGACAACATTGCATGTTATCCAGCTTCAGAAAATATTAGCTGTTGCCTAGACTGCGTTGTCCTAGGTAAAGTCGATGCGAGACGAGACAGGTTTTACCTGAGTGGACCTTAAGCGCACACAGTGCGATATCGATTATTATGCCCACATTCTGAAATAAAGCACTATATGTTGCATTGGTTTATATTTAAGCCCATGCTTTTTATGGACCTTATTGAACATCGTCAAAAACAAATGAAACTTGAACGACCTACTAGCACTTTAATACAATCCTGCCTTTATTTGTCTTGCTACAGCATGTGCAAAATTTGAAGGCTCAGTTTCGCGTGGCTTCACTTCGTGGTACAATTCTTTCTCCTACTAGGTCGTGTGTGCTTTATTGCTCGTTTCAGTAAGGCTTGGTGCTACAATGTCGAATTTCTCCGTACAAAATATGTCCCAGGAAAGATAATCTGCATGAAGTTTTAGTGATCATAGCGATGTTTGCTGGGGTGGCTTGCTTCGGAGCAAAGATCCGTGCCTAGTGAAGCTTTTTGCATGAATCCTGATCATAATGCCCGATCCGGGAACTCCATTGCTGCCACACAATTTACGCCGGGAGCCTAGTGTGCCAACAGCGCACCAACAAGGTCGCTATCGCGCCACCAGTTTACCAACAAGGCCGCTATCGTGACACCAGTGTATCCCGTTATCGTGACACCAGTGTACTAACAAGGCCGCTATCGTGCCACCAGTGCACCAACAAGGCCGCCATCGTGACACCAGTGTATCCCGTTATCGTGACACCAGTGTACCAACAAAGCCGCTATCTTGACACCAGTGTATCCCGTTATCGTGACACCAGTGTACCAACAAGGCCGTCATCGTGACACCAGTGTACCAACAAAGCCGCTATCGTGCCACCAGTGTACTAACAAGGCCGCTATCGTGCCACCAGTGTACCAACAAGGCCGCTATCGTGCCACCAGTGTGCCAACAAGGCCGCTGTCGTGCCACCAGTGTGCCAACAAGGCTGCTATCTTGACACCAGTGTACTAACAAGACCGCTATCGTGCCACCAGTGTACTAACAAGGCCGCTGTCGTGCCACCAGTGTGCCAACAAGGCTACTATCTTGACACCAGTGTGTCAACAAGGCCGCTATCTTGCCACCAGTGCACCAACAAGGCCGCTATCGTGCCACCAGTGCACCAACAAGGCCGCTGTCATGCCACCAGTGCACCAACAAGGCCGCTATTGTACTACCAGTGCACCAACAAGATCGCTATCGTGCTATCAGTGTATCAGCAAGGCTGTCATGGTACCTCGTCCGCGCTCTTATCTGTCCCTGCCAGCCGGGGACTAAGCTGGTGAGCGAGCTGTCTGAGCTGTCCGGCCAGCGTGTTGGATTCCACGGTTATTTCAGGCATCATCTGGTGATGTCGCCCTGCACAAAACAAGGCCGATACAATACCTCTAGAACAGACTTCAGTGGCATATCCTACCAATTGTGTCGTTCAATTCGAATTAGCGCAACCTAGCCGACCCTATGGTATCCTATGCTGGTGTCTTAGAGCATGTGGGGAACTCCGTTTACTTAGAATCGGTGTTGCTAGAATCCAGAATGCCTGGAATATAATTATATAGAATCTCAAAACCGATTATAATCGATAAAGCCCTTCACGTACGATTGTAATCGTACGTGAAGGGCTTTGCGATTCTACGATATTTATCTTAGACATAAAGACATAAAAGATTAGAACCGACCACAAGGGCCCTTCTTGGTTGCACTCTTAATACATCATGTCCAAAATTTGCTGAGCTCAGTTTCGCGCGGCGCAAATTCAGTCATACAGCAGCATTTTTTTTATCGGATCTTCACCGTAGAATATATTTCGTGCGGTACTCCTAGGTCCATCATGTATTATCTTGTCTTTGTATGCTGTTCTGCGATAGCTATTATTCGGTAAGAATAAGAGCATTTGGTTTCTAGACGTTGCCAAATATTTCCAAACCTGAAGCCCATGTCACGTTCCTAACTTAATGTTGCGCAAATATGCTACAAGTGACAATCATATGGAGTAAAATATGCAAGCAAGTTTCAGAAGAAGCATCCCAAAGTGCTTGGAGCTGATCAGAGAACACTGCGGACATGCCATTTCAGAACTACACGAAAACACACCGTTCCTTCCACCATTAGGTATAGTTTTCTAAAATATATTGGTAGAGCACAATATGTTCAGGCAATTGGCGGGTCCAACAAACGGATTAGGGGGCATGCGACATTGGATACCATGTTAAAAGCTTAGGTTATTTGGGGGCAAAGACGACTTGGGGAAGGGTAAGAGCTCTACCAAAATCACACAAATCTGCACCCCCGCGGTCCACCACAGCTTCGCGCCTCGCAATGCGTTGCGTGCTGGTTGTGCACCTGCCGCTGGCACTGCGCGGGCCCGGAGGAGCGGGGAGTGACCCAACCTGTGGCGCCTCCACTCACGATGAGCAGCTGCGCTGATCTGGATCTCATGTCGGCTGACTGTGGCCCGGCCGACAGCCGAGCACGCCGCTTCTCACGGGCGTCGACGCGTCACTGGCGCACCAGCCTCCCATCAGACGATGTCGACGCGGCCACCCCGCCAACCTGCGGCGACTTTCTCCACCCGAGTCACTGGCGCGTGACGAAGGTGGAGAGGGGTCCGCCGGCGAGTCGCGTCAGGACGTGCCGCCCTGAGATCGAGCCACGTCCTCCCCCCGCGCCACCCTCTGCCCGTTTCACCGTCAGCCTTCCAGCCGCCACTCGTCTTCGCCGAGACCAGAGCGCCAACGTCACTCGAACCACGGAATCGCTCTGAGACCTGCCACCCTCCTCCGTCCAAGTTTTGCCAGCCATGGACCGCGACCTTCCCCAATGAACCCTGAACAAAATCTCTTCCCCGCACATCGCTGACGCCGAATCAGCGGCCTCTCCTCCGCTCACGGACGCCAGGAAATTTCCTGGAAGTGTGTGTGTGTGTGTGTGAGTTTTGCCAGCCTGCCACCGCTTGGTGATATCGGCTGGTTCCGGTTGTGAAAAGATGTGTAAGACAGTGAGTAGCGTAGGGTAGGAGGATCAATCCGAGGTGGAGGTTTAGTAGAGTAGTCGAGCAGTGGTGAAGCAGCGATGAGATGGTCTTGAAGAGTAGAGCTGAGGTAGTCCGGATCGATTGAAGGTGTAGAGCTGGTGCAGTAGAGTTGTTTGAGAGCCGGAGATGATGAAGTCGAGAGAGAGAGAGTTAGTCCGGACGGTGCCACATTGGGGTATGGGGTGTAGTGGGGGGGGTCGGGTCATCGCCAGAAGTGAACATTGCAAGAACATGAATATATATGTCTCTCTTTTTTCTTTTCTTTTGTTACGTATCTTTTTCTTTCTTTTTTCCATTTTCATGGTTTTCTTCATTTTCTGTTTCGTTTTTTAACATATCTTTTCCTTTTTTTCTTTTTCCTTTTGTTCACAATTCTTCCATAATGCGTGTAGTTTTGAGAAAGTGGAAGAGGTGTTCGTGTAATGCTGGATGGTCGTTGTTGAGGAGCGTGGTGAGGTTCAGTGGGATGTTGTTCGTGGTGCAATAGTTTGTGATATGTTGTCTTTGGTTGTTGTATTTGGTGCAGTATATGAGCATGTGTTTGACTGTGAGTGTGTGGTGGCGAGTAGTGCATTGTGGTCGTGGTTGATTGAGTATGAGGTGTGAGTGTGTGAGTGCAGTGTGTCCTATGCGTAGGCGTGTTAGTGTCCGTTCTCTTCCTCCTGGAAGGTGGGTCGGTCCGGTCGGCGTATCCATCAAATGGCGCGTCCGTCAGACAGTGTGTCCGTCAGACAGTGTGTCCGTCAGACAGTGTGTCCGTCAGACAGTGTGTCCGTCAGACAGTGTGTCCGTCAGACAGCGTGTCCGTCAGACAGCGTGTCCGTCAGACAGTGTGTCCGTCAGACAGTGTGTCCGTCAGACAGCGTGTCCGTCAGACAGTGTGTCCGTCAGACAGCGTGTCCGTCAGACAGTGTGTCCGTCAGACAGCGTGTCCGTCAGACAGTGTGTCCGTCAGACAGCGTGTCCGTCAGACAGCGTGTCCGTCAGACAGTGTGTCCGTCAGACAGTGTGTCCGTGTGTCAGACAGCGTGTCCGTCAGACAGTGTGTCCGTCAGACAGCGTGTCCGTCAGACAGTGTCCGTCAGACAGCGTGTCCGTCAGACAGTGTGTCCGTCAGACAGCGTGTCCGTCAGACAGTGTGTCCGTCAGACAGCGTGTCCGTCAGACAGCGTGTCCGTCAGACAGCGTGTCCGTCAGACAGTGTGTCCGTCAGACAGTGTGTCCGTCAGACAGTGTGTCCGTCAGACAGTGTGTCCGTCAGACAGCGTGTCCGTCAGACAGTGTGTCCGTCAGACAGCGTGTCCGTCAGACAGCGTGTCCGTCAGACAGCGTGTCCGTCAGACAGCGTGTCCGTCAGACAGTGTGTCCGTCAGACAGTGTGTCCGTCAGACAGCGTGTCCGTCAGACAGCGTGTCCGTCAGACAGCGTGTCCGTCAGACAGTGTGTCCGTCAGACACCGTGTCCGTCAGACAGTGTGTCCATAAGACACCGTGTCCGTCAAATACCGTGTCCGTCAGACACCGTGTCCGTCAGACAGATTGTTCACCAGACAGCGCATCCGTCAGAGAGTATATCTGTCAGGCAGCATGTCTGTTAGACAGCGTGTCCATAAGACACCGTGTCCATAAGACATCGTGTCCATAAGACATCGTGTCCATAAGACACCGTGTCCGTCAGACACCGTGTCCATAAGACACCGTGTCCGTCAGACACCGTGTCCGTCAGACACCGTGTCCGTCAGACACCGTGTCCGTCAGACACCGTGTCCGTCAGACACCGTGTCCGTCAGACACCGTGTCCATAAGACACCGTGTCCGTCAGCCACCGTGTCCGTTAGGCAGCGTGACCGTCAGATAGCGTATCCGTCAGACAGGGCAGCATCAGAAGCTGACAGCCCCGCCAACGGCAGGGAGCGTCACGTGGTGCTATGTCCACAGACAATAGATTTAGTTCTCTATTCATCCATTGGCCGTTCGCGTGGGATCCCCTTACGCAAGCTTCGTATTAGTGGAGAAAAGGCGGCGGAGGAATTTATCGACGTGTGAGAGGACAGTATTTTGTACTTGATGACGCAATAATCCGTCGCCTGACGTGTCAGCTTTGCCAGCAGTTAATGTCGCCAGGCTGTTCTGAAACGCTCTCATTGGTCAGTTAGCAAGTTGAAAATGAATTATACTTCTACCACCAGCTTGTATCAATATAAGCTGATAGGGACAATATATATACGAGTATTGGCAACAAAATATGTATTATAAGCTGATCGATATATATATATATACATATGTGTATACATATATAAATATATATATATATATATATATATATATATATATATATATATATATATATATATATATATATATATATATATATATATATATATATATATATATATATAGATATATATATATATATATATATATATATATATATATATATATATATATATTTATTTATTATAAATGTATATATATAAATATATATAAAATATATATATATATATATATATATATATTTTATCTTTATGTATATATATATATATATATATATATATATATATATATATATATATATATATATATATATATGCATGATTATATACTTTTATATACATAAATGCATAGTCATGTAGCATACCTATATCTGAAGATGTTTATTATTAGCATAATAATTAGCATTACCCTGATTATACTCCTTTGAGTAGCGTACGAGCATCGATGTTCTGGCGTATTCGACACACCACCCGATAGGGCAGCTTAGTCTCAAGATATGAAACGACTACATTGCACGTCGTTAAGTTTCTCAATGGATTATCGCAAACATGCCTTGTATGAGTGAAAGCTCTTTCCCCAGTGGACCACTTCCATTTTCTCAATTTCATCAAACCTGACCTGAGGTTAAACGCTGACTTTCAAGGTCACATGCTCGAATGTGCTGCTTGTTTACTCGGAGGGCGATTATTCTGCGTTAATATCCATTCGATAAATTCATTCAGGAAGATGTTATTCGATACCATGTAGCTTTCTCATAGTGTGTAATGTTAAAGCACTCATTAACATGAGGTCAAATGGTGACCTTAAAGAGGACATGCTTGGATGTGCTGCTTTCTTGCGCAGTGGGAGATTTGGCGCTAATGTCCGTTCGATTCATTATTTGGTCCGATCCGATATTATCCGATTATTTGGAACAAATTTCCATCCGATGAATGCATTTAGGGAGGTATTATTAAGTACACTGTAGATGTTAATAGTGATAGGTCCAAACAATAATTTGCGAACATTGGCCAAACTATGAGATAGTAGGTAGGACGCTTCAATGTGCTGCATCCATAAGCTATACCCAATGTCTGGGTGTACTTTATGGTGCCACGTAAAATATTGCGGAAGTTATCGGGTACGCAAGAATTTACATACTTGTTATTTTTTTATTTTTGCGATCCGTAATGAATCGGTGACCATGACATTTTGATCGATGTGCTCTATGTACGTGCTATGTAAACTATTACCTGCAAGAATTAGGTATATCCAATGTGTCAGTTATTTTATTCGGAATCACGTATGACTACATGAGTGCAATGAACTTTGGTAGCCTTAGGTCAAACTATGACATTGAAGGTCATGTAATTTGAAATGTTGCATCATTGGTGCACAACGGACATCTAGGTGTTGGAATCATCCTTTTAAGTGAAATACTATGGGTTTGTATGGTACCCCGTTTTTTACCCGAATGACTATTCTTGACCTTTGGAGATCGAACTGCTTGTCCTACTGAACAATAAATACTGTTTGCCTTGTTTTTGCAAGCAACAAAGATGACATCCTGAAAAACGGAATGAACGAAATAGGAGAGTATGCGAATATGATGCTGAATGCGAATGCGCTGCTAATATTATGGACATCTTTTTGCATCCGATTCACACAATTTTGTTCAACTCCTGTTTGCTATTACCCACGGCAGGCAATGTTTTGAAACGATTTTGAATGATGATCAGCTTTCTGTTAGATTGCTAGGTACAGCTTGTTCGAATATTCGAATTGCCCTGTTCTGCTTCTTCTTTTTGTTAAGATTTTATGCACGGAAACCATGACGAGATCCATTTTACCAAGCCATCTTGCTATGTCAACTTCGTGGACGTTCAGGTCGGATATTTGGCTGTATCTCGAACCTGTAAGATCGCGGTGGAAACAAGTCTCCAGATTAAACAACAAAATATATTTGGCGTTCTTCTGCTCCCTCGGTGAGAAATGTGTGCCCGTGACCGTGAATAATACAACTTCGCCAAGTTGCTTACATCATGAATGTTCCCTGACGGCCTAGTGACTACGTTCTCCTGTATTGCCCGCAGTTGTGACGATCTCTGTGCCATCAGCAGGAGGGTACTTCAAACCACTGATCTAGCGACAGCAGCAGCAAAGGTCGCCTTCACCTGCCACAGCGTGCGTCGATCAATAATCGTTGATCATTTTGAAGCGTACCGCTTCACCTGGGTGCATCACAGCGTTGGATTGTACGACATTCTTTAGAGCTGAGCTACAGCATACCTTAAAAAGCATACAGTGCATTATAATGCACTGTATGCTTATTTTACTAAGATCACGAGCGACGTATTCACACATAATTCAGTCTGAATACACCGTTTGTGAGTGGGATTTCAAAGGATGACATTTTATTCACATCACAGGCCGATAAGACCATAATGTCTAAAGTACATTGTTCGTTAATTACAACTATGTACAAAATACATCTTATTACATCATTTGCAATTCACGGAAAATCCTCATGGCTGGAAACAGCCACGTCTCTGGCTGGAAACAGGCGCCCCTCTAAGAAGGCTCAAGTGTACACCCACCTCCCTCTCCCTCCCTACTCCTTCGAATTTTCAGCTCGTGGCGCCCCTCTGAGAGGAAAAGACGCCCTCCTCCGTGGAAGGAAAGGCGCCTCTCCGGGACGGTCGTGTACACGCCTGAGTGCCTTGGTAAAATTGTTAGAAAGAGGAATGCAAATGTCTGATGCACCATAAGCAGAAATATAACAATACCACATGTGAAAACCCTCATTGTAAATGCATCTGTAGGTACTTTACGGTAAAACCTGGTCATATTAAAACACAGTACACGGGCAATTTGTACTCTACATTTACATGCTGCATGAAGAATATTTCATCTGGTTTTTGCTAATCAATTTGTATAGAGTCGGTAGGAGATTGCCAGTCGTCTGGATCATCGGGATGCTTCCTGTGTTTCTCCTGCAAACACCAATGACGTCATTTGAAGCTTTCTCGACCCAGATGACCCGGGGCCATGAGCGTCAGTCGGTGACAGCACCTTGCGAGAGGCGGTGTCATTAAGTCGTTACCAGTGCCGGTCGGTGAGGCGGCGTGCCTTCTACCCACACCGATCGCATCGCCCTCGAATCAGGGGCGCATACAGGGGATGGTATTGGAGGAATGTGCGCCCTCCTCCCATCCCTCGAGCCGGGAAAGGGCGTCCCTCCGTGAAGGCTGCAGTGCACTCGTACACGAGAATCAGTTCAGGTGTGCTTGAATGCACCCCCTCCCCCACGCTCAACGAATTTCAGTCGGCGGTGCCCCTTCAGGTACTTTGGTAGTGCCACCCCTCCGAAGAAATGGCACCACCGCAGAAGACAAATGTTTCACCAATAGCAATTCCTGTATTCGCCCCTACCTCGGATGCTGGCCGATCAAAAGTGCAGCCAAGCGGCCCAAGGGCCTGCTCCCCCTCCCGACCTCCCTAGCCACCAAAACTACACTAGATCCCATAATACATTTTCTTATTTTTTTACCACATCAAACCAAAAATTATCGGCGCGCTTCGGGTGCCGAATGCGCCCGAAGCGCCCCTATCCATGTCATTTTTGTATTGGTGAGTCCTCCTTGAGATAATCCTGGCTGCGCCACTGGGGCCGATTATGCAGATCAGAGTCGCAACGAGAGCGAGCCTAGTCGTGCCAACTGGGGCCTGGCCGTAACAAGGATGTATTAATTGCACGAACTACAAAGTGTATTGACCGCGGGGATGGCTGGCAGTGAGAGTTGGTGACGTCACCAACTGGAAGTTGATTTCGTGAACTACCAAGCTGCTGCGACTTCCCAGCTCCACCCGGGACCAATTCGTACGAGCAACTCGATACGCTGAATAATATATGCGGTCCAATGCGGCATGAGCATGTCAAGCAGGGTACTTTCCCATGCCGTGACCGTCTTAGAACTCCCACGGCGGGAGCTGGTCCCCGTGCCGAAGCCGTTTCAGAACTCCCACGGGGGGAGCTGGTCCACGTGCCGAGGCCGTTTCAGAACTCCCACGGCGGGAGCTGGTCCCCGTGCCGAGGCCGTTTCAGAACTCCCACGGCGGGAGCTGGTCCCCGTGCCGAGGCCGTTTCAGAACTCCCACGGCGGGAGCTGGTCCACGTGCCGAAGCCGTTTCAGAACTCCCACGGCGGGAGCTGGTCCACGTGCCGAAGCCGTTTCAGAACTCCCACGGCGGGAGTTGGTCCACGTGCCGAGGCCGTTTCAGAACTCCCACGGCGGGAGCTGGTCCCCGTGCCGAAGCCGTTTCAGAACTCCCACGGCGGGAGCTGGTCCACGTGCCGAGGCCGTTTCAGAACTCCCACGGCGAGCTGGTCCCCGTGCCGAGGCCGTTTCAGAACACCCACGGTGGGAGCTGCTGCGCAGCACGGTGACTGCTGATTGTGCAAAGTCTCCAGCATTCGCCATGTACGATCCATAGCTGCTCAGTAATGCATATCTGTGCTTTCAGCAACTCGGAATGACGGTGACTGAGCTGGATAATATGAGATGTGGCAATACCTGGCAAATTTCGAAACCATGCTGAAACGCTGCGCTGAGCATCCGGGTTCAGTGATGCGTGAACACTGCGTCTATCTATCTATTACGCGACTATTTCGTCACAGCGCGGTTGTCGGGAGTCTGCACATGCATTCATTAGCTCCACGTCAAGCCGGGAGAGTGGCGCCCATCCACACTGGTTCGCTCTTCCCCGTCATGGAAATTCCTGGATCCTCCCCACCATTCATTCATGAGCTTAATGATGCCGATTTTCTGAAAACGTTTCAATTGGAAAGCCTTTATGTTCATGCACAAAAGTCGACATTTTGCAGCAAGTTGGAAAGCGTGTGCACCCAAACAAGCTTATTCCACAACCAGCTTTCATTGTATGCATGGTTCAGTGAAAATGCGCTTGCCCCCCCCCCCCCTCCCCACATTAACGCAACTCCTACGTCGCCATTAGCGATACGCACATGGGTGCAACCACTGGGGGGGGCTGGGAGACATGTCCTCCCAATTTCTGAAAGTTGGCAATTTGCCCCCTCCAACTTCTTTCGTGTCCCCTAGACTTGGCTACTTGAGTATAATCGCCACAAATTACACATAATCATTTATAAAATGAAAACATAAATATGCAAAAGAATCACCGAAAATACTACGAGCTGATCTAGCTTCACGGGCTATCTGTGGTTACAAAATCCACTAATGGCAATCATCAATCGTTGGAAATGTCTGCTACCATGCCATCTTGAATAACATGAACCTTGACCATCTTGTGTTCTCGCTTGGATGGATAATTGTGCTTTGCGAGGCAACAAATTTTCATTATCGCAAGGCTGTATACGTCTTAGGCTGCATTCCCTGCGCATATATTGATATATGCTGAGGAAACGTGACTGGGTGCCCTCTGGTATCTTCAAGATCATGGAGGCGAGTCATGGACAGCTCTAAGCATGTACGTCAAGTTACCGTCGTATTCGCATTCGTATTCAGCGACGAGTGTGTTACAGGCGCATTTGTATTGGCTTTGGCACTCAGCGACGGGTTTACAATCGTTCGAATCAATTACTATAAATGCTTCTGCTTGCAGTGAACACGCTTGAAACAACCACATAGGTATCATATTACCACTTTAATGGTCAAGATCCAACACAAACCAGTTTCTATGGTCGCCTCCCATTGTTTTTCGTTTTCATCAAAACCTGCCCAAATATGACCACAGATGATAACCCATGATGAACCATCGTGTATCATTTCAAACCGGCGCATGCCAAGGTCAGCGGTTTGACTGAGGTTTTCGATGATCTCGCGTTTCATTGCTATGGCTTCAATTTGCAGAAAATGGATGTCATTCGACGTTGCTTGTTGTGCGGCGCAAGAAAGTTGGTAATTCACAATAATCCCGATGGGGTAAAATTGAAGCCGATTTCTTCGATCGCCTCCATTTTTGGGGGAGGGGAGAGGAGGGGTCGCCAAACCCTACCTGGAACCCATATCAGCCTGATGAAACTTTGAGTAACATTTTGAGACCGGGATATGTCAAAGATTTTGAGACCGGGATATGCCAAGGTCAAACTTCAAGGTCAAAAACTAGTTTGAATTTTTCGAAGTTCCCGAAGTGACTCGTTTTTTATGGTTCAGTTTTCATCGAGTGGGTGTCATTCGACGTGGCTTGTGCCATACTATATTGTTACGAAATCGAACTAATTTCGAAGGTCAAAGGTCAAACCGATTTCTTTGGTCGCCTCGCATTTTTTTTCCTCGCCCTATACTACCCACATCTGGTATCAAACAATATCCTATGGTGAGCCTCGTGTAACATTTCAAACCTGGACATGTCAATGTCAAACCACAGGATCGAAGTCCTCGCTCCTCGTCGCTATGTCTTAAATTTTTATAACGCGGGTGCCATTAAACGTGCCGTGAGGCACTCTAGCAAATCGTTCATAAATCACATTAATTTTCAAAGTCCAAGGTCGAACTCATTTCATCGGTCGCCCCGCGCTTCTTCGTTTTCTCCCAAAGCTGCTCATATTTGGTATGAAGAGATAGCCAGTCAGCAACACTCAATTTCTTTAGATCCGCGTCATTGCGGAAGCACCTGGAGCGACGCCTCTGACTGAAAAATTCGAGAGGTCGGGTTGCACTCGGTCCTTCCCGAAGGGGGTCTTTCCTTCACTTTCCTTTCATACGTGCACCTTTGGCTGAAAAATGCGAGCGGGTGCACTGGAACCTTTTCAAAGGGGCACCTTTTCCTGATCAGAGGGAGGCCACTTTCCATGTGGATGGCACATGTCCTTAGTGCCATGCCCTTTATCCGCCCTGGTTGTCATTACATCGAAATGTCTCCCCATAAAACAGGAAAGCATGGGAGAGGTTATTGGGTGTCTATATTTACTGCAATAAGATCATCGTCGAATATTTTCTATTTTGCCTCCTACCAGGGGGCAATGGCTGACGTACTTACAGCATTGCTCTGCGGTGATTGTGAAATCTGGACCAACACATACGTCATAAAGCTGGATGTTAAAAGGCAGTGATATGCAGTGAAACTTGTTAATTTTGGTGGAACTTTTTGTCCCCAAAATATGGTTTTTAACAATGGTGAATCTGACAAAGAGACGTTGAAAATAAAGTTGCTGAAATCGAAGGAGTTTTTGGGGGTATGGGGTAAGGCCCCTCTACTCTGTACAAACTTACCGCCTCCCTGATTTGTCCCCCCACCCCCATTTCGAAACCGTGGTTATACCCATGGATATGCTTATGATACAAACTGGGGCATATTTCATACATTTCTTTGGCTAATTTGTTATATTTTTTTGGCCAAAAACCTGACATCACTGAGCGGACAAGACGTCATCTAATGAAAATTGTATCTTCACTTTGCTGCCAGTTTTAAGATTTGGACATCTGGAAGCATTTTTCAGGGCGGCATTTGTGGTGCTCTTTTCAGTCGTCGGAGGTTTTCCGTCCGGAGCCTTTTGGTCTTGGCTACTCGTTCTAAGGAGTAAAGGTTAAAAAAGGAAGATGGTTCTGCTTGGAATTTACCGGAATTACTGTCAGTCTGTTAGCTGTATTCTCCGTCAAAAGATTTTCACCAGTACTTCCAGTATTTCTCGCGCCGTCAGCACTAGCGTCACGTAAGGATTTTATTTGCGCATGTATGAATATGGTAGGCAGGTAGGTACCGACCTACCCACCTTGTACATAGGTAGGTAGGTATCTAGATAGGTACCTACCTAGGGAGGAAGGGTTTTATTGTAGTTTAGGGTGGCTACGAGACATGCGTTACACACCTTTACCTCCATTAAACATACAGAACTGTTGGGTTTGGTTAAGTCAAGTCAGGTTAAGCTTGTGTTTTTTTTGTGGGGCGGGGGGGGGGAATTTGCAGTTTAAAGTACTTTATAGGTTCTCGGAATTTATTTTTCTAACGATGTATGTAAATAGCCTGTTTTACAGTGGAAATTTGCTGCTGGGTCATGTGGTCTAATGACAAGATAGAGGGAAAAGACAATGCCTAATGATCTGTATAAATTAACAGTGGCCACAAAATCTCATTTTCATATCAGCTTTAATAACAAAATTGGTTTTACTTTTGATACTGCTGAACATAAGCAGAATTAACCTTACAAACATCAAATTGTAACATGCTTTCTGATATACATGGAGACCACACACAGCTCTATGGAATATGGTGGCCAATTAATGACTGCCAGATGACAAATTGGCACTGTGTTTAAATTAGTGAAAGTTGAGGTTATAAGCCAACTTCCTGAGCAATGGCAGAGAAAATAATACTTAATCAATGCCAACCAAGTTTATAAGTTCATACCTGATACTACTGGCATCCTTGCACAGCACAACTAATGAATATTCACAACACCCCACAAGTAGGGTGTTTGTGCACCAACAGATATGTTACTTGCCCACTATTTGGTTATGGGTTTTGGAATGTATAATTGTTTAAGGAAATTATACTGAAATAATCCATCTAAAATCCTTTTATTCACACCACCAAGAAACATTTTTTTCCAAGAAAAAGCAAAGAAAATTGGGTGATACCAATTCTTATTGATCTTAAAAGTTCTTTTTTAGTTCATGTCTGAGATGTTTGGTTGAAGTGAGGATTGATCATAAAGATCATAAGTGGCTTGACAGAAGAGCAAATTGCTGCTGTAAAATGATTAATGTGCTGAACATGATGTGACCAATTATTTCTTCTGCAAATGAATACTCAGTTGGGAGGCAAAATAACACCCAGAAAGGAACCTAGAGTTGGGTAACATAGCATTAAAAGTAATGTACATAAATCGTGGAAAAACATAATGCTACATAATCTAACTTGACCTAGCCTAACCTTACATTTCATGGTGGGTAACACATGAAGTTTATGCACCCTAAAGCCCAAATAACTAATTGTAGTGGTTACTGACAGCTACATAATCAACCTAACTTTACGTGCAAGAAAACAAGTTGTTTCTTTTTTAAATGAGATATTTCCAAATATTTTTTATCTAAAAAATGTTGAAATTAAAAAACCTGACCTCACCTTACCCAAGCTCGTCTGAAATGCTTCTGAAGAAAATAATTTCCTCTCAACTAGGTAATGCCTCCCCTGTTTTGCCTCCCAACTAAGAAGTATGCATTTGTAGATGAAATGAGTCATTACATCATGCTCAGCACATTAAAAAAAAATTGCATTAAAAAAACATCAGTTACCTTAAACCTCAAATTTTCTGGCAGCCCATAAATCTGCTTAACCTGCCCCATCTTGGGGGTTGGTATGCCCCCATAAGGTTTTTTATTGCAGATAGTGGAAGAACTGTATAGATAGCACTGCAGCTTGGCATACTGTTTCCCACATTAATTTGGAGTGTTGTGTGAAAATTGTGAGGTTGGGCATCTAGGGTCAACAAGTTAGTTAATGTCGAGTGAGGTCACCTCCAGAAAAGTTAAACCAGTTGCCACACTTTTACAGATACAGACATTTTAATGAAACTTTGTCACACAGTTTTGTATATTTGACTATTATGGTTCAAATTGAAGATTATGGTATTAGGAAACATTTTTGTTGCTAGAGCAAGTTGACATGAAGCAAAGTTTTTTTTTCAGTCTGCATTACCCATTATAAAATAAAAATTATGGACAAGTGAAAACCAAATTGAAAAATTAAAAATATTCTTTTGGTCAACAAAAATTGTGTGGTCATGGGCAATTTCGTCTTCCTTTTCAGATCCCAAAATTGTTTTCTTTTTCCAATCTCCCCCAAAATGTGCTCCCCAGAGCTAAAAACATCAAGTTAGTTAGGAATGCATAGACCCCTTAGTGATGTTTTAAAAAATAGGGGTGGGTTCTGGCTCTACTCAATGAGTGCCTTCTGATGACACCTCCTTTGTTTTAATGTAATGATGAGTTTTGAGATAAATACAGTTTGCATCAACCCACTCCAAGATAGTGTTTGAGGAAATTTGAGGAAATGACTGGAAATATGGGGACGGTTAAGAGTATAGCTATGGAAGATGTCATTCGGTGGTAGTATTCCAGATCTGCACTGCATTGCCAGCTAAAGTTGCTGGAAATTCCTGGCATAATATAATAAATATGACCACAAAATTATCTGCAGGCAAAGTAACATCACTTGGATTGACCATATGATTCAGCATCTGCAGCTGGCATGTAAGAATGTGAAGGAATTCCTGGTGCACCTTTTGATCACAAATGTGATTCAATGTAATGCAAAGTGGGTTTGGTTTGGTGATCTGATATTCAGAAAGTTCAGTGGGGACTCATTTAATGATAATGCTTCTAGCATCACCTTTTTAACATCATTAAGTATCACTTGCTTTTTATTGTGGGTTATGAGTGACATTTGTGTCTTCAAAGGCAGTTATGGCTTCTCTCAGCAGCACTGCTAGCTGGTAAAGGCAACAGATACACTATCTGCTTCTGCAGATACACATCACCATCATCAAACAATTAACAAAGGTCATACACAAATTCACTCCAGAGGTATAATTGATATACATTCTCACTTATTTTTTGACAACACATCATCACACTTGTGATGTGCAGGCAAAGTAACATCACTTGGATTGACCATGTGATTCAGCATCTGCAGCTAGCATGTAAGAATGTGA
This sequence comes from Imbricaverruca yamaguchii, assembly GCA_034440575.1. NCBI lineage: Eukaryota > Metazoa > Arthropoda > Thecostraca > Neoverrucidae > Imbricaverruca > Imbricaverruca yamaguchii. The sequence goes on along the minus strand of JAOTOL010001644.1, from coordinate 3,265,283 downwards.
AGAAATTCCTGGTGCAACTTTTGATCACAAATGTGATTCATGTGATGCAAAGTGGGTTTGGTTTGGTGAAGCTAGGCAAGTTAAAGATTTTAGGTTGGGACATTTTTCACAAAAATATCTGCTTCTGCAGATACACATCATCACCATCATCAAACAATTAGGAAAGGTCATGAGCAAATTCACTCCCTAGGTATTATTTATATACATTCTCACTTATTTTTGACATCACATCATCACACTTCCACTTAAAATCAACTTCAGACACTGCTGATAACAGATTCAGTACAAATATTTGCCAGAAGAGTATTTTATATCATAGTGCTTCAGATTCATACTTCATATGCACTACATAACCAGTGCAGTCATTGCACCATAAAGCCCATATAATGAAAAACGTATTATGCAAGACAAAAGGAACATGTCATTACTCAGGCATTAGATGCCATCCCCCATCCCTACCCTATTTTGAGATGCCTGGAATTGCTCACTTATGTCATATTATACATGGTGCTTGTACTCTCTAAACCTCAAAGTATATTTCATTGGTATGCGTCACCACATTTAAGTCTTACTTTTTCATGTCAAGATACACTGGTGATTGTAGCCAAAATTGTGGTGCTAATCTGGAATACCACCATTTTCCACTCTTATGTGATGTATATGATTAGGGTAGCAGAATTGTCCATCATCCTACCACACGTATGACACAACTTGTACCACATTGAGGCATGAAGTATGGTTAATTGCCAGTGATTCATGTTAATTTTAGATAATTCGCGATTTCGACCAAAACGACCTGACATGTTCCCTCTTATGTCATGGAGTAGTCGCCTGGGGCACCTTCAAATCTGTGAACACAAAAACGATGGAAGTGATTTCCCATCAGGTAACTTGAATAGAGACGGCGTCAGCACGCCCCCCCCCCCTTTCTGTGGCCAAGAAAAGCCTTTCGGGAGGGAGTTGCACAAACTCAATGTATGGGCAAATGCTTATGTATGTTTGGTGTTGATGCAAGGCACCATTCAACACATGAATACAATAATCACAAGAAAGATGGTGTGTCAAAGCAAAATGCATGTGAACAGGAAACTGACAGACATGTTAACATGTTATTGACCAGCCATGTTATCCACTCAGCACACCTTGGCCAGCAGTGTTGCTTGTTGTGGTATGACTGCTGGTGACCGCCACATCTTGGCTGGTGGCGCTGCTGGGCCACTGTGGGGACCGGGGACTGCCACACCCTGACTGGTGGTGCTCGTTGGTGGCAGCATGTTGCTTGTGACCATCACACCTTGGGTGGCAGTGTGGCAACTGGTAACCACCACACCTTGACTGCCAGTGTGGCAGCTGGTGACCACCACACCACCACACCTTGGCTGGTGGTGTGGCAGCTGGTGACCACCACACCTTGACTGCCAGTGTGGCAGCTCGTGACCACCACATCTTGGCCGGTGGTGTGGCAGCTAAAGACCACCAGACCTTGGTTGGTGGTGTGGCAGCTGGTGATCCTTACACCTTAGCTGGTGGTGTGGCAGTTTGTGACCACCACACCTTGGCTGATGGTGTGGCTGCTGGTGACCACCACACCTTGGCTGATAGTGTGGCTGCTGGTGACCACCACACCTTGGCTGATGGTGTGGCTGCTGGTGACCACCACACCTTGACTGGCTGTGTGGCTGCTGGTGACCACCACACCTTGGCTGGCTGTGTGGCAGCTGGTGACCACCACACCTTGACTGGCAGTGTGGCAGCTGGTGACCACCACACCTTGAATGGTGGTGTGGCAGCTGGTGACCACCACACCTTGACTGGTGGTGTGGCAGCTGGTGACCACCACACCTTGGCTTGTGGTGTTGCAGCTAATGACCACCCCACCTTGGCTGGTGGTGTGGCAGCTGGTGATCCTCACACCTTTGCTGTCAATGTGGCAGCTGGTGACCACCACACCTTGACTGGTGGTGTGGCAGCTGGTGACCACCACACATTGGCTGGTGGTGTGGCAGCTGGTGATCACCAAACATTGGCTGGTGGTGTGGCAGCTGGTGATCACCAAACCTTGGCTGGCTGTGTGTCAGCTGGTGACCACCACACCTTGGCTGTCAATGTGGCAGCTGGTGACCACCATGACTTGGCTGGCAGTGTGGCAGCTAATGACCACCACACCTTGGCTGGCTGTGTGGCAGCTGGTGACCACCACACCTTGACTGGTGGTGTGGCAGCTGGTGACCACCACACCTTGGCTGGTGGTGTGGCAGCTGGTGATCACCAAACATTGGCTGGTGTGTGGCGCTGTGATCACCAACCTTGGCTGGCTGTGTGTCAGCTGGTGACCACCACACCTTGACTGGTGGTGTGGCAGCTGGTGACCACCACACCTTGGCTGGTGGTGTGGCAGCTGGTGATCACCAAACATTGGCTGGTGGTGTGGCAGCTGGTGATCACCAAACCTTGGCTGGCTGTGTGGCAGCTGGTGACCACCACGACTTGGCTGGCAGTGTGGCAGCTAATGACCACCACACCTTGGCTGGCTGTGTGGCAGCTGGTGACCACCACACCTTGACTGGTGGTGTGGCAGCTGGTGACCACCACACCTTGGCTGGTGGTGTGGCAGCTGGTGATCACCAAACCTTGGCTGGCTGTGTGGTAGCTGGTGACCACCACACCTTGGCTGTCAATGTGGCAGCTGGTGACCACCACAACTTGGCTGGCAGTGTGACAGCTAATGACCACCACACATTAGCTGGCTGTGTGGCAGCTAACGACCACCACACCTTGGCTGGTGGTGTGGCACCTGGTGATTACCACACCTTGGCTGTCAATGTGGCAGCTGGTGACCACCACACCCTGGCTGGTGGTGTGGCAGCTGGTGATCACCACACCTTGGCTGGCTTTGTGGCAGCTAACGACCACCACACCTTGGCTGGCTGTGTGGCAGCTGGTGACCACCACACCTTAGCTGGCAGTGTGGCAGCGAACGACCACCACACCTTGGCTGGCTTTGTGGCAGCTAACGACCACCACACCTTGGCTGGCTGTGTGGCAGCTGGTGACCACCACACCTTAGCTGGCAGTGTGGCAGCGAATGACCACCACACCCTGGCTGGCTGTGTGGCAGCTAACGACCACCACACCTTAGCTGGTGGTGTGGCAACTGGTGACCACCACACCTTGGCTGGTGGTGTGGCAACTGGTGACCACCACCACCCGTCCGTACAGACGATGCAGCGACTACCGGCCGACCACATCGCAGATGCCCAAACTGACCGACATCGGCGGTCGGGCCCTGTTCAACTCTGACCACGACATGTTCCGCGAGTCAGTGAGGAAGTTCTTCGAGCTTGAAGTGAAGCCTAACCATGCACAGTAAGTGGTTGCCTTGTGGCTGCTTGCTGTTGATATGAATTGCAGTGCAGTCGTGATCAAGGTGTTGTAGCTTCCTTTTCGAAGTATTTCCTAAAGAAACGAAAAATACACAATGATTAAATCAGAAAGTGATATCTCAATAAATGATAGCGAAGTATTGGTCATATTCAAGGTTGACAACTTGATGAACTGCGTTCTTTTGCCAAGTTGAAGTCATGTTTGAAGCAGGATCACTTTGCTATGTTTGCCTACTCATTGTTTCTCCTCAGATTGTTCATCGTTTGAAGTATTCCCTGCTGCCAGAAAGCAGTAAAAATACCTTTCTTATAGCAAAGTCAGATGTTCTTCTCCCATGTATTGTTAGAACATGTTGGTGGATTGAGGGATTTGAGAAAGAAATATTCAAATTTTATTTCATTTCAAGGGATATTAGTTTGGAGAATATGAATATCCTTCCTCATTCTTGTTGGCTTGTTTGCTACGCTGTTTGCCGGCCTGTTTTTTTTTGCATCGGCCATCCCCACGTTTCACGAGAACCGTCCAGTCCTGGGGACATCTGTGGATGCATTCGTATGGTGTTCTATGCAATCGCGGTAAATGGGACGAAGCAGTTACCGATGGCGTACTTTTGTTCGTCAGCTGTGGTGGGTTTGTAGAGCAAGTCTCGAATTGTGATGTAATACGTGGCTGTTACGTCGGTTGCTTTATCGCCAGGAGAGAGATGAGGCTTCCGTAACTGTGACACACCTCACCAGACAGGAAAAGAAAGTCCATTCTTAACTGTGGTATGTCGCCTGGATGCCAGAGGTGTAGAATATCTGTACTGGCTATCTCCCTAGCTGATAGAGGAATGAGGTATCCGGCCCGTCGACCCGTGTTTGAGAGGGACGGCGCAAATGTACCCGGCATACCGCCCCAGGTGGGAGAAGGATGGCCAAGTGAGCCGCGAGTGCTGGCTGAAGGCGGGCGAGCAGGGTCTGCTGGGCGTCAACACGCCCGCTGAGCACGGCGGCATCGGCGGCGACTGGCTCGACGCCGCCATCGTGCTCGAGGAGCAGTGAGTGATAATGCGAGCCCGTGAAATGACATCTTCTGAGTGTACACATTTTATTTCGTGGCTTAGAGCAGATTGGAGAACAGTGATTTAGCACAGCTTGAAGAGAACTTACTATGTAAGAGGCTTAGAATCGAATTCAAGGTATATTTCAAGAGGATCTGTTATCCATGGTTTTGCTCGGTGGCGTTCACTTTGTTACTTTTTAGTTTTCACCTTCGATTTATGGTTATTTTTTCCCAAAACGAATGACTTCACTTTTGTGATGATCACCGTCAAATGAGCAATATACGACCATTCCAACCATATGTTAGATAGTGTTTATTTGGGATACATTTTCCACATATTTTAGGTTCAAGAACCTGATTCCTGTATCTTAGCAATTCTGCCTGATGATGTTTTTGAAGTGTGTCCGGTGGTGTTTCGTGGTCAGCTGCCTGTTTGATCGTCGAAGACCATTCCCTATCAAAGCGTTATCCATTAAGTTAGTGACTCAGACATGTCATCCTTTTTATTGAGGTCAAGCTTAGACATGTCATGTACCTAATCGTGATATGCGTGTTTCCACATTGGCGTACCTTCTTCGACGCGCGCCGTCGTACTCGTATGGATGCATGTCATGAATAGTAGACGGGCGGAGACGCGAGTGACTCGCACGTCTCGTCTGAGCGGCGAACAGACAAGTGTCGCTGCCTGCGCATTCAGGTCGTACGCCAACTGCACTGGCCCCGGGTTCGCCATGCACTCGGACATAGTCATGCCGTACATATCGCACTACGGCACCAAGGAGCAGATCGAACGGCTGCTGCCCGACATGACCGCCGGCAAGAAGATCGGCGCGCTGGCAATGACCGAGCCCGGCGCTGGCAGGTGAGGCGTCCGCCCACCTCGGACGTCTGCCACGCCTTGGCAGCCGTGCCGCCGACATTGCGCTGCGCCAGCGTGCTTAGTTGGCAGGCTGAATTGGTGTTAGGCTAGCAAAAGTGGTACATGGTACGCTACAGTGATCTGGCCAGCTGATGCACTGCACTGTGGCCTGCCAGCTGGAATAGTTGAACTGTGAACGCTCTTCGAGATAGTTGCTGCAATTGGCAGTAGAATGCGCCGTTAGGGGCAGTCAACGAGCGAGGACAAGAGTTTGGTACAGACACAGTCTTTTGGATATGGCCTTTTTCGATGATCTGGTGACCGCCAGATCGACCTTGCCAGCTGTGAAGTCGAATTTGCCAGCTGTCAAGTCGAAGTCGTTGCTATTTGTATAGAAGTGCACGCGGCTGCGTAAAGTTGGAGATACGTCTAGAAATGCGCAGATAGTCGTGCAGACGCTTACTGATGACGTCATAAAGACATAAAGACAATGAAAGATTAGTGCAACTATGAGGCACAAGGGCCCTTCTTGGTTGCACTGTGTACACTCAACCAGTTGCCCACCATATCCGACGATCAGCCCTCCTTATAATACTGAAAAGCAAGCCCTCTATTCTTATAATGATTGTCTATGCTGTTTTTAAAGATGTTCAATGTGCTGCTACTTGCAATAATTTCTGACAGCTGGTTCCAGTGTTCTACTACCCTGTTAATGAAAAAATGTCTTAACCTTGTTCTGCTGTGGTTTTGAATTGATTACCTCTAATCATTTTTTTTAAAATTAAACATTTCCCCAAGATATCCCCTCTCCAGACCATGGACAAATTTCAAGACCTCAATAAGATCTCTCAGCCTTCTATATCTAAATGAAAACATATTCAATTTCTGCAATCTTTCCTCATTCGCCAGGTTGCTTATGCCATTAACCATTTTTGTAGCCCTCTTTTGTACTCACTCTCTAAAAGCCAACAATCTTTTTCATAGCTAGGAGACCAAGCTTGGATGCAGTATTCCAAATGTGGCCTGACATATGCACAGTAAAGCTTCCTGATGACTTCCTCACTTCTGTATGATACATTCCTATTTATTGTCCCAAGCATTCGAAGTGCCTTCTTCCTGGCCTCCTTGGTCTGTTCTGATGCTCCCAATTTTGTGTTCAGAATGACACCTAAATCCTTCTCCTGTTGAGTCACTGATAGCACTTGGCCACCCATCAAGTATGGAGCCTTCATATACTGCTTACCCACATGCATGATTTTGCACTTATCGAAATTAAATTTCATTTGCCATTCTTTGGACCACTTCACAAGTTCGTCTAGGTCTTTTTGCAGCGAGATATGCTCATTTTGACCTGTTATTGCCCCAAAGACTTTCAAATCATCAGCAAATTTCAAAACCTTACTGCTTAGGCCACTCTCAATGCTATTTACAAATATAATGAACAGTAGTGGCCCCAGTATTGACCCCTGGGGGACTCCACTAAGAACATTTTGCCATGATGACTTTGTACCATTTAGCATCACTCTTTGTTGTCTATCTGAAAGCCACAACTCATTTTAAGATGCTGCCCGCAATACCATGGGCCTGAAGCTGTATCATTAACCGTATATGGGGTACCTTGTCAAAGGCCAAAACATGGTCATGGCTGGAGAATATGCCTCGGCCACCCTGGCCATAGTCGGGGTAACTTTCAAGTTACCCCGGCCATTGCCGCGCAATACATTGGCCGCCGGTGATGTCATCGTGACCTATCCCACTCCCTCACACTCTAACAATATATTATGTCAAGATATGTGGATTGCTCACATGACAGGTATGCCAAGTGTGGATGTGGTCGCGTGTACCGTTCGGTAATTATCAACAAAAAACTGATGTTGGGACCGATTTAACCCCGCCCCAGGCGGTCGCGGGTCAAGGGACAGCCAATACTGTTTTTTCTTCATTCACTGTGCCACATATCTGCTGTCAGCTAGAAAGTCTTTTATTTCATTCTTTGCTTATCTTGTTTTTGCTCCAAGTGGTGATCAGGTATATATGCGGTACAGTGCCCCTGCACGAACTCCATTGTTCTGCGGACTACATATGGAGATGAGATGTTAGAGAAGAAGCACATAAATATTGCAGGTTTATTATTTTATTATTATTTATGTGTATCCTATGTTGAAGTAGACGTCCTGAGATTGTATCCTATGTTACAATAGACGTTCTGAGATTGTGTATCCTGTGTTACAATATACACCCTCAGATGCCACAGCATCTGAGGTGTGTATCATATGCTACACATCTCATTCTGTATCATATGCTACAGCAGACATGAGATTGTGTATCATATGCTAAAATAAACGTAGACCGTTCGGTTGTGTATTACATGCTACAGTAGACTTCCTGATGTGTATCCAATGCTACAGTAGACTTCCTGAGATTGTGTATCCTATGCTACAGTAGACTTCCTGAGATTGTGTATCCTATGCTACAGTAGACTTCCTGAGATTGTGTGTCCTATGAAGACGTCGCATTAAACCGGTGGCGTGCCTGAGGACCCAATGCCGGTAAGATATTGCATCAGCTAAAACACGGTAAGGCAAGGTTCGCTGGAATGTGTTTGAAGCCGAAGCAGCCGCACTGACCACTGGCCAATTTACTGTGTAACGGCCGGGCATGGCCGGCAGCGATCTTCAGGGAGTGCGTACCACCGCCGTCAAGGACGGAGACGACTACATCATGAACGGCAGCAAGGTGTTCATCACCAACGGCTACATGTGCGACGTGGTCATCGTGGTGGCTATCACCAACGCCATGGCCAAGTCGCCGGCGCACGGCATCAGCCTCTTCCTCGTCGAAGAGGGCATGCCCGGCTTCCGCAAGGGACAGAAGCTGCAGAAGATGGGAATGAAGGCGCAGGACACAGCCGAGTTGTTCTTCGAGGACCTGCGCCTGCCCAAGACGGCGCTGCTGGGCAAGGAGAACGCCGGCTTCTTCCAGCTGATGAAGGAGCTGCCACAGGAGCGCCTGCTGATCGGCACCCTAGCGATGGCCAGCTCCGAGTGGGCGTTCGAGGAGACACGCGAATACGTGCTCAACAGGAAGGCGTTCGGGAAGACCCTGAGCAACCTGCAGGTGAGACGGGCGTGCTTCGTTCGGTTTAAATCCCTCCCTTTCACTCACCCTATGCCGCCCTGCCCCCCTGTGCGTCTGGATTGTGGAGAGCCACTGTTTTACCGATTGGATGCTGATTTCGGCTGTCGTGAGGCATTTTCTCGTCACTCAGGTATCGAGCGTCACCTTCGTTTTCAAGCGAATTCGCCTTCACGCCACCGTTCGGCCGCCGGTTTTCAAGCTTCGATCCCGGACCGCCATGTCCGGTGGCAACGTCACTTATAACCTGGAGTGTCACTTTATACATGCCCTTAGTCATTGAGTCGGCCCCCTCGATCATTGATTTCGTCGCCAAGATCAGGCTGAAGTATAAACATTGGGCCTGGCGGTGTACACTAAATAGAAATGCTTTCCGGGTCAGCTTTGGACATTATAAAAGTAATTTACCCACCCGTCCTTCGATGGCACAGTGAGAGCTAGCGAGCGTATTTCGTCCGCACTGGCGACTTTACCTAATGGTGTCGTTCCCAGCCACACTCGGGAGCCTACACCATTACAGTGCCACCCCGTCCCTCGCCGTCGGCAGTATTTGGTGGTGTCGCCGTCTCCACAGACGACCACATCTCGCACGTCTGGTGGTGCTGCCGTACCACACAGACGGCCGCGTTTGACTGTGCTGCCGTGTTCCACAGACGATCCAGCACCGCCTGGCGGCGATGAAGACGGAGCTGACCGTGTGTCGCGCCTTCACCGACCAGTGCCTCGAGCTGCACGCCAAGGGGAAGCTGGACGGCTCCATGGCCTCCATGAACAAGTACTGGATCACGGACCTGCAGAACCGCATCGCCTACGAGTGTGTGCAGCTACATGGCGGCTGGGGGTACATGTGGGAGTATCCCATCTGCAAGGCCTACGTGGATGCCAAGGTTGGTGTGTGGTATAAGTTATTATTTGGTTTAAGATTACCTTGTGGTCTGCCTCAGCGCCGGAAATACAGGCTTTTGCTGGATGCCCTCTCGGAGAACATAGGTAGCGTGATAATCCCCTGTACGTGTTCTTGCTCACGTTTTTTTCGCACGTTTTGGCAGTTCTCGTGATTTGATGTCTGCTTGAATAGCCTTTTGACAGGTAGTCGTTGCCGTGGTGACGTTCTTTTGCCGCATTTTCCTTCGTGGCTGCGGTCCGTGGTGGCGTGATCACACGTAGGGTCTCTGACCACCACTCGACCAGTCTTTCCAGCCTGTGCAGCACCTCTGTACCGATCATCTACTGTCGACTATTATTGTGCCGTTGTGAGATTTCCTGCACCCAGCAGCTGGTTTCAGCACACTGAAGCACTTCTAGATGGCATTCGGAAACGGCGACCGCGTCGGAATTTTCATCACTGTTCGATTTTCTGACATAAGCGTTAGCCTTTCGGTGTCTTGACACCAGGTCACATTATCAATGATGATTTTAACCTCACCGGCATGGCCGATTATTGCAATCGTATTTTGCATCAATCTTGAACCTTTTCACGAATTTTGCCTCTCAACATGACATAGTTATGACGTTATATATGGTAGATAGCGTCATTGTCGTGTTTTTAGATGTTACTACAATTATTGTGACAGTTGGTCCCCTTGAGCCTCGCACCGTACGGACTACACGCTCGCTGACCGTTGGTTGTGACAGTTGGTCCCTTTGAGCCTCGCACCGTGGGGGTGACACGCTCGCTGACCGTTGGTTATGGCAGTTGGTCCCTTTGAGCCTCGCACCGTGGGGGTGACACGCTCGCTGACCGTTGGTTATGACAGTTGGTCCCCTTGAGCCTCGCACCGTGCGGGTGACACGCTCGCTGACCGTTGGTTATGACAGTTGGTCCCCTTGAGCCTCGCACCGTTCGGGTGACACGCTCGCTTACCGTTGGTTATGACAGTTGGTCCCCTTGAGCCACGCACCGTACCGGCGACACGCTCGCTGGCTATTGAGCGGCCCCCGGCCCGCTCACGTACAGGCTGAACATCTCGCTGACGTAGATGTGATGTGACTCCTGAAGGCCAGTTGCATCGCCCGTGCTGTGCGTACTGTTTCCCGGCGTCATTTACAGCAGCAGAGTTTCTGTCGGTTAGCTGCCTCGTTGCATTTATCCATGGTTGCCATTTAGCGCCTCTCTAATAGTGGTTTGGTGGATTTGTCTTGCTAGGTTCCACAGAGTATTTCGTGGGTCCACGGTCAGCTGCAGATCTTCTTAGGGGCACAATCAAGTGAACACATTAATCATCACGTTTTGGAATACATGCTCCGCACCACGGAGGAGAGGGGGCCTGTCTGTTCGTGTGTACCCCACAATTGTGAATGACGCAGTATCCTGGTGCATCCATTTGATGAAGAAATGTATACTAATGAAATCCAAGTCGAAACAATTATAAAGTCACTGAACACTGTTGGAGGAGGGGCTGGTGGCATCAGCACAAAAACTCTCTTACTGACATATAAAAGTATCCTGACACAAATCACCCACTTCTTTAACCTCTGTCTCAGAAGTGGAGATTTTCCTAAGCAACTAAAACAAGCCATAGTTATCCCCATATTTAAATCAGGAGAATTGAACAAATCCACAAATTATAGGCCAATTTCTATGCTATCAGTATTTTCAGAAATTCTTGAAAAAATGGTATATTCTTACCTCTTATCTTATCTAGAGCTGAATAATATACTCAGCACTCTCCAATTTGGATTTAGAAAAAAAACATAGCACATACATCCTGATTGCTCACATGTATGACGAAATTACAACATCTTTGGAAAAGTAAGAACTTACATGTGGTCTCTATATTGACTTGAAAAAAGCCTTTGATGCTGTGAACATGGAAATTTTACTTAAAAAATACAACATATTGGCATATCAGGAACTCTGCTCATGATATTGCATTCTTATTTAAAACATCGATATCAGCAAACTAAAATTAATGATGTAGTCTCAGATGCAGAGTGCATTATTATGGGAGTTCCACAAGGCTCCATCCTCGGTCCACTACTCTTCCTTATATACATTAACGATTTGGGTAATTCTTTAGATGGAACATTCTATTTATTTGCTGATGATGCTGCTGTCATGATCAAAGCTACGAATATTGGGGAATTACAAATTAAAGTCAATGCCAATGTATCAGGAATGACTGAATGGTTTCAGGCCAATAGATTATCACTGAATGTCAACAAAACAAACTACCAAATTTACTCCAGTATGCCTCGTGCTGACTTAAATATTGCAATACATTCTCAAATAGTTCATAGGAAACAGCAAATCACATATCTTGGAGTAATAGTTGATGAAAAATTAACATGGAAATTTTACATAGCATATGTTGCTGCAAAAACTAGCAGAAATCTAGGAATAATAGGAAGAGCAAAATTCTTTATCACAAGTCGTGAATTGAAATATTTATATATTACTTTGATTCTTCCATATTTCAATTATTGTGAATTAATATGGGGAAACAATTTTCCAACACGATTAGACAGAATTGTTGAAATACAAAAAGGGCGTTGCAAATCATAGATAATCAGCACTATTCATATCCTACAAATGAACTATTTGTCAAATATAACATATTGAAGTTCCCTCATATTGTACAAGAACAGAACATACTACTACTTCACAGATTTCTTAATCAAACATTACCAATCACTGTAATGAATATGTTCAAATACTCATCACCAAGTAACTTGAGGCATGCTGAACATTTCCATGTACCTTTTTCATCAAAAAGCTATAGACTTCATTCCATATCATTTATAGCACCAAGAACTTGGAATACTATCATTGGTACAAAATTTCCCTCCTGTAATCATGTACCTATTAAGAAAGAAGATATAAAAATAGTTATCAGAACATATTTTATTGGCTTATACATCTCAAGCCAAATGGTTAGTAAAATTAACAATTTCACATTACAAAAAGGAGAAGATATATGTAGGTTGATATGTATGATACATATATATGAGTAAAGCTGGACAAACAAGTAAATGCATATGCGATGATGCATTTGTACCTATATGATTAATTGCATGTGATTTCAGCTGTGTGCTACTGTGTGCATGTTTGTGAATGGATGTGCATGGATGCAGATCAGTGTATACTTATGTACATGCTAGTATATGTGTATGTATATATATTTGTATGTATGTGTGAGTGCATGTATTTATGTATGTGAAGTAAGTTTAGGTATACATGTTTCATGTGTGTGGATATGCTGAGACACTGTCACACATATTTTTGTGATAGTGCACATGTATGTACACTTTTCCCCTCATAACACTTTTCACTTTGTGGTCCCAGGAGTGCCTTGGCGTTACTAGCTTGCTACCTAGCTGAGGTGCTCCTGGGGCTACTTCTACTAATAACTAGTGGTGGCCTGTCTGCAAAAAAAAAAAAAAAAAAAAAAGATGCAAATAGTTATAGTGAACTGTAGGTGTGGAGAGTAATGACATGTATATTGGCATCCTGAGGCATTCCTAAGCTGGCTGTCCTAACTTTTGAATAGTTGGCGATGGGAAAGCCCAATAGCAATCGAGCCTGTAACAGTGCGTGTAGCCAAATAGGATAGGCTACTGCATACGAAACAGGGGTCGACATTAGAAAGAGAAAAAAATAGCTGCTCCACCACTGTGTAATAGCCTTGTCCGTGTGCATGGGTTACAATTCATGCATGTCTCTCGTTAGCTGAAGGCTATCAGTCGCAGAAACTTTCCGCGATGGCATAAAACAAATACCGTGTCAATATGTAGGTAGCTATCATGCGTGGTTATTGTATAAATGTCCAGCATTCATTAATGCGGTTTCAGTCAGCGGTATGCATGGTTTTACACATCAGCTAAAACAATTGCATTCGGAATGCCCAGTCACTGATCTCGCTGCCGTGCGCTGCCGGGTGTACTTCGACATTGCTTCCACTTGATCTGTTAAAGTCACCGCCACCTTCATCTCACTGCCTCAGTTTTCCGCCGGCACTGGCTGGAGTCACAGGAGCACGTGTCGTGATGTCTATGCGGCCGGGGCCACACCTGGGTGGCGTTTTCGTTACATCTGCTAAATTGGCTGTCTCATTTGTCTCGACGCAGCACCTGCTGGATAGGAAGCAGCGGCTGACAAATGCACCACGTATTTATGCTGTTGAATTGCTCTCACTTCGCTGAGATTGGTCCTACTCCTGCCGATCAGACGATGCTCAATGAAAAATGCTGCACAATAGTGTCGATATTGTTTGTGTTAGCTCTATAAATATATACACTGCGCTATCTCCGTATGTGGACCAACCGCGCCGAGGTTGCTGTAAACCGAATCGAAATTGTGTTCAGCCACTCAGAGATTGCATAAAGCCGTGCAACAAATTGCTCGAAATCAGTTCGGGCTTGGTTGGATTTCCACTACATTGGTTGCTATCTTCAAATCGCATTTGCCTTTTTCAAACTATGTGCGACCACGCGGAATTTGGGCTAAAAATATATTAGTCTTTCCATCAACGTAAAGCGTGTTTCTTATCCGGATGTTAATTCGATAACGTCCATCATTGAAGTTAGCGGAATGAAAATCGCCCGGCCTCAAAAACTGATAATGAATAATATATCAGCATGAAATTGGCATTACAATCACATGTTCGCATGCCAGACGTGATGGTGGTGTGCTTTATTATTTCTAAAGAAAAGCTGTGAATTTATTATCGATGCATGGCATTCAATAAAGCTGACTATTTAACTCCATGCATGATCCTGTAGGCACAATGAATTGTTAGCGACAGAGAGTGGGCTCACACTGTGACGAATATGTTGTCCCGCTAACTAGGTGGCTAATGTCTGACAGGGTGGTCAGCGACCTGTGCTTGTTGTTAATTTTATTGGGCGCTAAATGAGCTCGTAGTCGGCACGCCCTTAAACCCAAATAATCAATTATTTGGTGGTTTACGACGCACTTTATACGTAATCACGGCTGATGGCGCCTTCCACTGTTTCGCCGATGGGCCGAGGGATTGGAAAATGCCCAGAGTGGCACGAGTGTTGAACCCGGGACCTTGACATCCGAAGCTCAACACCTTAACCAATCAGCCATCGCCGTCCCCAACGATCTGTGCGCGTGCGTGAGGACTGACTGACGCCGGCGGTGTTTCAGGTGCAGACCATCTACGGTGGCAGCAACGAGATCATGCGGGAGCTAATCGCCCGCGATGTCGTCTCCAAGAAGTAGGCGTGTGGAACCGCCGCGTCGCGGTACTGCCGATGGTGAAGAAAGCAACATACAATGCACTTCTGAGTACACATGAGATATGGCGCGAAGTGATAGGGTTAATGGGTTGTGAATATATGGGAGTAATAGGCCAACCACGGACGGAGAGGACCAGGGTATAATTTGTGATGAGGTGCCCACCTGTAAGCCGAGACGTGTGGGATAGACGACCGTCCTGACCGTAGCACATGTGAACGCACCACACCATACCTCTAAACGGCTGACTGCGAAGAAATGTTTAACCGAGACAGTATGCGGGAGCTTACACCTCAACATGGTACCATTTTACCACGATTTTACTTATGATTTCTTGTATGAGAACACTTGTTATGAGCGCTATATCACCATTGCATCAATTGCGCCCTTTAAACCCAAGTAACGACTAATTTGTGCATTATAGTTATGAACGTGGAGAGGGAAATTGTTCGATAATCGAATTCGGAACTATATTTACAAACCCGTTACGTCAGTCTGCATTTTCCATTGAATCTGGAATACTTTGTCAAAGAACAGTTCCTTGTCAAGCAGCACCATTCGACCTCCAAATAAAAAATGGGTGGATCATTTTCCAGAGAGCACGACGTTCTCAATGATGCAATTCTAGGAACAGTCTATCTTTCCAATCCTAAAGAGGACAAACTGGACAAAGTGGTGACAATAATCATCCCGACAAAATGATTCGTTGTCACGGTTTGGACAAAGCAAGCAATAAGGAGAGCGATATGATGTTGACAAATTGCGAGTGATAGGCAAACGACAAACGGACAGGGCTTACGCAACAGAATGGAGGCAATACTCATCCCAAGAAAAATATCCGGTGCTACGTTTGTAAAACGCGATCCTTATCTTGTGCTGTGCTTGGTCGCTCTGGTGTTCGTGAACCTACGTGTGCCGTAGGCAAGATAATGTTTGATAGTGTTCCTTATCGTTCCGTTTAAATGAGCTTCGAATTGAGTGGTATGCAGACAGTGTGGTATGTGGCTTTGATATTTTATCATGGGCGGAGGTTTTGGTGATTTGGGAAGTGTGCGTGAAACTAACCGTGCATAATTAGGCCTCCCCTTATATGTAAGTATATATATATATATATTGTCCATCGATAGGTATGGATGTGTACAGAAGTGTATGTCCTGGTCTGTGTCGAAATATGCAAGCATTGAATTGCGTGAATGTTGTTTAATTGAATTGCTGTTTGCATGTAGACCCAGGAGGTGATGTAGGATATCTCCTGGGTCGGGACCTGTAACAAGACGATGGAAGAGGTGCGTGCAATTGGAAAACCTAGTTTTGCTGAGATCGCCGAGTGTGGACGACGGGCACAGCCGGACCTTCCATCCACGCTGGAGAATGCACCAGGGCTGCATAACACGCTGGGGAATATATCAGGGTTGTATAGCACGCTAAGGAACGCCAGGGATGGATAGTACGCTGGAGAATACGCCAGGGCTGCATATCACGCTGTGGAATGTATCAGGGCTGTATCCGTGGCGGCCCCAGTGCCTGGGGAACGCCACAGATGGATAGTACGCTGGAGAACATGCCAGGGCTGCATAGCACGCTTGGGAATGTGTCGGGGCTGTATAGCACACAGGGGAACACGCCAGGGATGGATAGTACGCTGGAGAATACGCCAGGGCTGCATAGCACGCTTGGGAATGTGTCGGGGCTGTATAGCACACAGGGGAACACGCCAGGATGGATAGTACGCTGGAGAACAGCCAGGTTATATAAACTGCATAGCACGCTTGGGAATGTCGGGGCTGTATAGCACACAGGGGAACACGTCAGGGATGGATAGTACGCTGGAGAACATGCCAGGGCTGCATAGCACGCTTGGGAATGTGTCGGGGCTGTATAGCACACAGGGGAACACGCCAGGGATGGATAGTACGCTGGAGAACACGCCAGGGCTGCATAGCACGCTTGGGAATGTGTCGGGGCTGTATAGCACACAGGGGAACACGTCAGGGATGGATAGTACGCTGGAGAACATGCCAGGGCTGCATAGCACGCTTGGGAATGTGTCGGGGCTGTATAGCACACAGGGGAACACGCCAGGGATGGATAGTACGCTGGAGAACACGCCAGGGCTGCATAGCACGCTTGGGAATGTGT
This sequence comes from Imbricaverruca yamaguchii, assembly GCA_034440575.1. Taxonomy (NCBI): domain Eukaryota; kingdom Metazoa; phylum Arthropoda; class Thecostraca; family Neoverrucidae; genus Imbricaverruca; species Imbricaverruca yamaguchii. Next base: position 3,248,520 of record JAOTOL010001644.1, on the reverse strand, counting down.
CGGGGCTGTATAGCACACAGGGGAACACGCCAAGGATGGATAGTACGTGGAGAATAGCCAGGGAACACGCTTTAACAGGGGAAAGGATGAAGTACGCTGGAGAACACGCCAGGGCTGCAGTAGCACCCTGGGGAATACGTCTGTACTGAATATCACGCTGGGGAATATGTCGGCGCTGGATAGCACGCTGTGGAATATACTGGGGCTGCATAGCACGCTGGGGAATACGAGATGGCTGCATATCGCGCTGCGGAATACGCCAGAGCTGCATAGCATGTTGGAGAATACACCAGGGCCGCATGACACTGGTCTTAAAAGCATCGATAATTTTGTGACATGTTATGTCGAAATGGTTATAGTACGATGTCAAGATTTGTCGTGAAAATGATGGCATTTGCATTGATGTCATTGTAGTGCATACAACGTGAATCTGGGAAGAATTGTCTATTGACAGCACTTCTTTCGTGGTGTCTGGTCGTGATGACACCTACACTCAACAACTGTCTGCATTATACATGTAGCCAAGTCATGGATACTTGTATCACCTGAGATTGCATCACGAAACGGGGGCGTATTGCTATATGTGATAGTGTGCATAGTGATAGCCATAAATGCGATGTTAGAATCGGTAAATGAAGACTTGAAATGAAAATATAAGCATGTCAACTAGACTAGCATTGGAGGTGTCTGTAGCATAGGTTTTTTGTTACGGGGAGGGGAGGGAAGGATGCCGAAAAAGGGTTAAATTTGTTGAGTGGTATGTTCCATCCACTTCCACGACAAAATCATCCATGCGCGGCCCTGCTAAAAACTGTGCCTCCGCTTTGCTTTCAGGCCGCGATTGGCCTGCAAGCTTGTCTGGAGGCTGATGCGCCTTACAAATGTACTATCGCATTTCATGTATGCCTCGAGTGGACTTGCCTTCCATGTCACTCGCTTTATTTGCTGCTCGGCGTCTCCCCGATACCGGATGCTGCATAAGCCGATTTAGCGTATATTTTCCTGAACCAGAATCATCTCTAGCCGATAGCAGTATTCGCGAAAAAAAATAAGAAAAACTACTTTCTGTGTGAATCTTTCCATGCAAAGTAAGGCGTCCTCATATCGTCAAGTATGTGGGGGCGTGCTATCAGCGAAGTGCCGAGCGGTACCTCCGGTCCAGACGCCGAGGCACTTGCGGCACCACTGAAGGAACCTGCTCCACCCACGGAGATTTGGCGTCCATCCGTTTGGCGCCTGGATGCAGGTGCGGGTGGCCAGGGTGGTAATCCTGAATTTAGAGAAAAATTATTTTGGGGTAATCTGGAATTTGAGATGTTTCCTCGAATATGTGACAAAAGAACCTCGCCTTGCACTGCCCAACGAATCTCGGACACTATCACAGAGTAATTCGTTGTCAAGCAGCAACATTTAGCATCCATGTTATAAAAAGAACAGGACAATTTTACATAGTGGATGCTCTGAGTGGCAAACGTCCAGGAATGGCATATTTTTCCAGCCCTGACTGAAACACATACGTGTGCACGACGCCATTAGCGTAGCCGAGGGGGAGGAGATAAAGGCCAACGATGGCGCAGGTGGAAATCACCAGTAATTGTGGTTACTAGTTGTCAACCTGGCGTTGCCTATTGGAAAACGTCATTTCATGAGCAAACGCCCTCTTCCAGCGGCGTGCAACGTACACAATGTGAATGAAAATTCGGAGGTCGTGTTGCGAAAGCAAAATTGGTTTTGAACCTGAATTACCACAATAACACGCACTCCGCCGATTAAAGGAACAAACTACCTCTCCCTTTGAGATAATTTTCATTACATTGGACAATACCCACAAACAAATCGTAATCTTCTTCAAATAGTTTGCTTTTCTTTTTGCAAAAATTACGTCCGCTCATGGGTGCAGGAAGCGTAAGTATTTCTAATCCTGAATGCGCACCTGGACAGTCCTGACGAGCAGCGAGGAAATACAGTGGCGGGTTCATATATATATTTGGCAAAATATACCCATGACAGCGAGATGATTAAGAAATAGCATCACTGATTGTTGTCGCACCCGGTCATTGCTGCATCCACACGCACAACCAACACTTCTGGTGATCACCATAGCAAATCACTGCAATCACGATCACTATAGCAAGTACTTCTGGCGATCACTATAGCAAATCACTACCGTAGTACCGGGAGGTCGAACACTTCGCAATCACCGTAGCCCGATGGCGGCATTAGAATTTCCAAACTGCAACACGAAGGAGGATGCAGCGTACACTGCACAGCAGTAAAACTTGTAACAGTTATGTTTGCTTCAATACTTCATGCTGGACGCGAAATAATTTGGTGGTGGTTACCGGTTTGCGACGCATCGATTGACCGCGGGCGAAGAGGAGCGATAGGTAACGCTCGAACTCACAATCTTTCGGTCGTGAGGCGGGTAGTTTAACCCCAGACCACTCGTCCCCGCACCCATTGCAATATGTAAAGATTAGAATTGAAACATTGTGTTTAGTCGGGTGTGACGAAAATAGGCGCTACGCCGCCGTGCAAAAGAAAATCATGAAGGTCTCGAGGCATGCCGGCCGGCCATACCAGGACGGAACAAAGTGGCCCGTGTGACCTCACAGGCACGAGAGCAGGCTCATTCGGGCTTCGGTCCGGCTCTTACCCCCACCGGAGGGGGGGTAAGATCCAGCTTAACGCCGGAATCAGCCTTCACAATCCTATGACAAGACTGATTTCCCCAGATCATAGGTGCGCAACCACTACTCGCTAGGCGAGTAGCGTAACACAGACGAAGAAGCGTAGAAACAAATGATTTGTCTGTCCACACGTTGAAACTGTCGCGCTTCGTTTTTTGGAAGGATAGCGAAAAAAAACATTCTTTACTCTGCATATTTGCAGAAAAGGCAAGCTATAACTCTTCAACGTATCCTTATTTTCTCCATAACGCTTCTAGACTTTGTCAACTAAACCTTTGCACCATAAATTCAATCGTAGAAACCTTCCACCCAATGATCTATGGGGACGGCACCCACATTACTGACTTCTGGTGGAAAAATACCTTGTGCAGAGTCGCAATCCATATGCCATACATGCATTGTACCAACAATTTCATGAATTAACATTCATCAAGTGTGAAAATATACATTTCAGCGGTCGAATTATGATCACAATATAAGGCTTCAGTTCACACTTGAACAAGTCTACAAATCAGCAAGTAGCCATTAGAAAATCAGTTCCGTTTCAAACACGCTGACCCGCATGATTTGCTTCACGACGCCGGCAAGCTGTACCCAGGAAAACAGCCCAATTGGAGTACAGATTCAACTCGCCAGCATTAAATCGCGGCTACTGAACAGCCGATGAAAGGCCAGGGTAGAAGTACATTTTCTTACGCCAACCACGTAACGACGTCTCCATTGTCTGTTTCTCGTTTTTCACCGTGACGATGTCGTCCATGCGTTTCTGCACCTTGGTGTGCATCTCTGCGATGTCTAGACAGTGCGCCCACTCGGCGAACACTTCGCAGAGTGTCTCCACCAACCAAGTGCCGGCGTCCATGTCGCGCATCGACACGTAGCCCGGTATGGTAGAGTAGGTGATGAAGATGTCGCCGTACTCGGGCCGCGTCGGCACCTGCGCGCGGCCATCGTTCTGCTGACGCGCCGGATTGCGCACGCGGTGCGCCAAGTTGGTCTCGTGGCCGCGACACGCCTGGAATATGAGCCACTTGGGTTTGCCGTCCAGGAAGGGCGCAGAGGTGTGGCTGAAGCAGCCGATGACCTCTTCGGTATCCAGCGGGCGCGAGTCGATGCCGAACAAGTATCCGTCCTTGCCGTGAGTCATGACCGCCAGTACCATCGCGTCGTGCTGCTCGTGCTCGTCGCGCTTCGCGAACGCCCTGACCGCCGCCAGCATGTCGGTGCGCGTCAGATTGCGCACCAGCTCGACCCGGAAGCCGAGGCGCTGCAGCAGGTCCAGCAGCGCCATCTCGTCCACCACGCCGCCGACACGGTGCGAGTGCACATCCGGCTGCTGGAACTCGGTGTTGCTGATCACCAGCGCCAGTCCGCGCGGCTCCGACTCCATCCGGTACGTGTCGTCGATCGTGCCGAGGCGCCGCTCGGCCGGCCGCACGGTCAGCGTCCTGCGCGGCGGCGGCTGAGCGGCTCCGTCCGCGAGAGCCGGCTGGACCGCGGGCGGATCGCACGCCACCGGCAGCGGCTGGTGAGCCGGCGTGGTGGGCATCGCGCCGGACGCGGCCGGCACCAGGTCGGCCAGCGAGAGTGTGGGCCGCAGCAGTCGCGCAGCCACCAGTTGGCCGCTCTCGGCCAGCGCGCGCACCAGACCGTCGAAGGCGTGCGGCCCGCGCCGTCTAACGTCCATCAGCAGCCGACGGCGCCGCTCCAGCGGACTCGGCTCCGACTCCAGCTCCTCCAGACTGTCGGGCGGGAACACCCGCTGGCGCAGCAGCTGGCTGTGCAGCTCGGGAGTCAGCTGCACGGCTTGCAGCAGGTTCGGCAGCTGGCGCAGTATCGTGGCGCGGTCCGCGTCGTCCATCGTCGAGGCGTTGCTTGCAGCGAGCGGCCACCTTCACAACGCTGCGATGCAGCAAAACGGTCGGTCACAAGACGGAACACTCCTACCAAACTATGGGCCAGACCATGTTATAGCTGCTTAGGTGGAAAGTCTAACATAACATTAAGCTCCATAGAGTTTTCCCTTGAGACATGGCATCATGCAGTAAATTCTTGTTGCCTAGTCAGAAGTGGATAGATATCTATAAGAATCTTGGTTCCAACTATGCAGCTCAAGGTTGACTTTGGTTCTGCTTAGAGATGCAGTAAAAGGAGCCCCCTCCCAGAAAACAAAATAATACACTTGACCAAACAAGGTATAGAGATTTTCACCATGCAAAACCTAGCATTTTTGGTATTATGCAGCTTAAGGTATCTATGAGACAAGTTCACACATTTTAGTTTCATGAACCAAATGAAGGGGTTAGGGATGGTTAGATTGGGTTAGGCCTTTCTTTCAAGTTGGAACCATTGCAAAAATATATTCAAATCCCCCCATAAAAAGTCAAAACAGGTCAGGCTTGGTTAGGTTGGGCATTTTTCATTTGAACACCTCTCGGAAAAAAACATGCTTGAAAATTATCTTATTTAAGAAGGATTTGTATTCTTGCATAGGCTAGGCAAGATTATAATGGGTTATCCTACATTTTTCTTTCCTCATTTTGAACATTACTTGTCATTGCTATTTGCTCGAGATTGCTTTGCAAACAATGGGATGGTACGATGCCTTTCAGTCATAAAATGTCATACATATTCCAAAATAATATGCATTTATAATAGTAACTAAATCATAAAACACTTCAAAATGAAGAAAATAATGCATAATCAAAATACATGTGACTAAGCCAAGTAAAATATTATATTTCTTTTCAAACATGTCATTCAATTATATAAACCTTTGATAAGGAAGCCATACAAGCTAAGACTGTAAAAAAAGGACAATCTCAATATTTTTAGACAAATGAAAGACATCATTCCCTACTCCCATCATAAACCCTTCATAAGGAAATAAGTTGAGCTTGGAATGTATACAAATGAACTTGCACTCAAATATTGACCACAATTTTCTCACCTTTCAAATATTGGCATTGCCACTGACAGTGCAAGCAAGCATGACAACTGATGTGGGAGCAGGTTTGAACTGCTCATAAAATTCATAAAATCAAAATAAACATAAATTACCTCATCCAAATTAATTGGCACATCAATACATCAATTTTTCATGACCATCCATCAAAATGCACAGAACCTAGAGGATGTGTTATCACATGTTGTATATTGACCATGATAGTTGACAATGAACAACCTTTGTGAAATATGGGAAGAGATGGTATCTGAGCCCCTTCTGTTTACCAAACACCTATCCTTGGATGCCCCCATGTGACATTCAGCAAGCTAATAACAGTGATAATAACAGATAGTGGTATTCATAAGCAATGGACCTTTCTCTACCAAAATATGGCCTGATCACACAGTTGTACAGATTCCTTGGGTACAGAGTACAGAGCTAGCAGTCTATAGGCAGCACTTAAGGCTTCTCAAAGCAGTCTGCTTAAGAAAACTATAAGGAAGTGACCTCCAATATTTTGTTTTTGCTGAGTACACCAGTATATTTATAGTGGCTACTAATAACTTGTACCACAACAGCCACAGTAAAGTTCTGAACAACATCTTCATGTTTAGAATATGGCACACCACTATGAAATAATTATGCTTTAAAATTGCTCTTTACAAGGGGTTAGAGGATGGCCATTGAATGGAACTGTTCAAATATGGATAGCTTGTTCATTTTTGTGTTTAGTAAACACAGTATAATTATTGTTTTAGCCATAAAGAAGCAGTAGAGCTATTTATTACATGATGTCTGGTGTTCTGAACACCACCACCCCTCTTCTTACCTATGTCTGATACAATGGCACATTGTGCATAGTTTGTGATTAACAAATTACATACATTGGATTGTGTACCTTTGTTAGCTCATGATATTAGTGAAAAACCATCTCTACAAATAACAACATAGACTGTGCATTCCTACCAAATCTGGTGTGAATGCATAGGTTGTGATTTTGGTGAAATTTTCCCCAGCATGGCTTCATCTCTCATAAAGACATAATGACATAAAAAGATCATTGCAACTATGAGCCATAAGGGCCCTTCTTGGTTGTACTCTGGACACTGAAACAGTTGACCACCAAATATGTCGATCAGCCCTCCCTGGAATACAGAAAAACAAGCCATCTATTCTTATGGATTGTCTATGCTGTTTTTAAAGATGTTCACTGTGCTGCTACTGACAATGGTTTCTGGCAGCTGGTTTTACCAACCTGTTGGTGAAGAAAGACTGTTTACCCTTGTCCTGCTGTGATTCAGTTTAATTTTGAATTGCTGACCTCTAATTGCATCATTGCTGTTAAATTCAAACATTTCCTTGAGATATCCCTGTTCCTGACCATTAACAAATTTAGAGACCTCAATGAGATCTCCTATCAGCCTTCTTTATCTAAGCATTGTTTGTTTGTTTATTGGGTGGTTCACAATGTACTTTATGCACATTCACTGCTTATGGCACCACTTACACTATTCTGCCAGTGGGCCACAGGATTGGGAAATGTTGGTACTAGTGTCAAACCTGGGACCTTTAAGCCTTAACCACTCAGCCAAACACCTTAACCACTTGGCCATCCCTACCCCTTCTTTATCTAAGTGAAAGCATATTCAATTTCTTCAATCTTTCCTCATACACCACATTGCTATACCATTAACCATTTTTGTTGCCCTCTTTTATACTCCCTAAAAGCCAACAATCTTTTTCATAACTAGGAAACCAAGCTTGGATGCAGTATTACAAATGTGGCCTGATATATGCACAGTAAAGCTTCCTGATGACTTGATCATGTTTGTACAAGACATTCCTATTTATTGTCCCATGCATTTTTAGTGCTTTCTTCTTTGGTCTGCTCTGATGCCCCAAATTTTGTGTTCAGAATAACACCTAAGTCCTTCTCCTACTGAGTCACAGATATTACTTGACCACCCACCAAGTATGGAGCCTTCATATGCTGCCTACCTACATGCACAATTTTGCACTTTTTGCACCACTTCACAAGCTCATACAAGTCTTTCTGCAGAAAGATATGCTCATTGTGTCCTGTTATTGCCCTAAAGACCTTCAAATCATCTGTAAATTCCAAAACCTTACTGCTCAGGCCATTTCCAATGTTATTTACAAACATAATGAACAATAGTGGCCCAGTACTGACCCCTGGGGGACTCCACTAAGAACATTTTGCCATGATGACTTTGTACCATTTAGGATGACTCTCTGCTATCTGAAAGCCACAACTTTATCCATTTTAGGATGCCCACCTGCAATACCATGGACTTGAAGCTACATCATTTATGGCTTATGGGGTACCCTGTCAAAGGCCTTACTAGTTGAGATATGCTACATCACCCTGAGTTCCCTGAACAAATTGTTCTGTAGCAAAATGAAAAAGGTCCAAAAGATTTGTGGGACATGACTGCCATTTTCTAAACCAATGTTGAGTGCCTTGAATCAGTCTATTTCCTTCTAGATAACTAAGTGTTCTATCCTTGATAAATTATTTCAGTACCATGCAGGGATGCAATGCTTACTGGCCTATAGTTTTCAACTTTCCCTCTTTCTCCCTTCTCAAAAATAGGAACTACATTTGCCCTTTTCCAATCTGTTCAAACTGTATTTTATAAAACTGATCTACAAAGTATTATACTAAGTGGAATTCCCAGTTCCTTCTCAGCTTCCTGCAACACACTAGCATAAATTTCATCAGGTTCTGCTGCCTTGTTTGGCCATATTTTCCTGATGATTAAGAACAACATCACCATCAACAAAATCAACATTGTTTACCCAATCACATGCCACTGAACTGTGCTGTGCGGTTAGCAGATTAGTCATATCTTCAAATGTAAACACTGATTTAAACTGCTTTCTCCACTCCTAAACTATCTCACCATCCTCACTCAATATAGTCCTATTTACTTCTAGTGGACCAATTATGCTAGAAACTTTACTGAGCTTGTAAAAACTATTTTTATAAAATTTTTGTGCTGTCCCCATTACAGTTCCTAACCAAATCGAATTATATTGCTGCTCTGGTTTTGTCTCACGGCGTCTCTAGCTTTTTGAAAGCTCATAGCTCACAAGACTCATAGGAGCATGCGCTTTCCTTTCGCCTAATAAAAAGAAACAAAAATACTTCAAACTTCACCCTTAGCTCAGAGCACATACCAACCCACGCGGCTTATCACCTGGTTGATATCAACGCCGCCCCAATTCCTATGCACTGTGCCCCATAAAATGCCACAATTATGATTCATCGTAAGTTTGGAACATCTGCGTCATATGTGTAACCACAAGCCTAGCATTACCCGAGGCGATATATATGCGTTACCCAATTTTATTAAAATGTCACAATAATATACTTTTGAGGAAGAACAGTTTCCCAAATGTTTTGTTTGTTGTTGAAAGTTGGTGGAGGGAAATTAACTTAAACCCAAGCTTAACTAACCTAGCAATATCGAACCCATTTGTTTGGTTTGCGCAGGCAAAATATGTGAAGTAACTGCAAATTTATCCCATGGCTAAGGGAATTGAAAGGGAGGCTAGGTAATTATAAGAAGTATATAGATCTGAATGGAGGACTTTTCTCAGTGAGGGGCTACAGGGCTCTGGTCAAAGTCAACTTAGTTTTGCCACCCTTATGAACTACATACATTAAGATAAGGCTTAGGAACAGCATGTGAGAAAGTGTGAGGGACAATCCTTTAAGATTACCATGGACTGGATTATCATTGTTGTCATTGAAGAGGGGAAAAGTCCATGAATAATTCTAATTCCAATGCTGGTAATCATGAATAGGTGTTTATTTAGTCAAATGTTGTTTTTTAAACATTCATTTTCTCACATGAATTGTGTGAACATCCAACAAATTGTCTCAGCAACACATTTCTCCATGTCCTAGATGTGTAAGATGTTAAATTTGAATGGTGATCATGGATAATCAAGAGCTGATGTTATTCACTTATTTTACCCTCAGATGATGCAATAGTTGCTTCAACATGTGATTTGCTTACTATTGCTCCTCCTGCATTGTTAACCAAGCCACCAGTATTTAGGCTCGTGGTAAAAGCTAAAAGCTTCAAAGTTTTACTTTGGAAGACATTTTATGATTGCAATATGATTATTGTGATATGTTCATCTTTCATCAAGTTACAGATCCAGAATGGCTCCAGGTGCTGCCAGAGGTGCTATTTTATATATGTCTGGGTGCAAAATAACCTTGGCTTGCCCCTAAACTCCAATTCATCATCATTATATGCTTCTTGGAGAGGAAGTCCCTTCTCCCATTAATGGTTCCCCAGTGTCTTCTGACTTTAGCATAGAGTCACATGGAGTTTCCTCCCCTTTGGTGCTGAGCATGAGCATGTGTAATTCATTCTTGGAATTTAATTATATAACATGATATGCAATCTATCCCTTACTAAGGTGCTGTCTGCAAGAATCCCAGATAAACAGCCATGCCTGTCAAGTGGGCTGTCTTGTCACCAGCAGGCTATATTTGAACTCATGAAGGCCAGTGCTGAGGTAGGTGAGCTGAAGTGGAGAGCCAGGCAGATATTATTTCCAGATGCATCATCTTTTATGTTGCTCCTCTGTGCCATTGCTATGCTTGCAACTAATGCCCAGACCCACAGTTACTTCATGTATGGAATACAATTGTAGTTCCATCAGTCAATAACTGTGCCAGCTAGTTGCCTTCATGGCTGAGAAGCATGCATCATATAGGAAGTTTTGTAAGATATTACAATGTCATTAATTTACCTTTGTCTCCAGGTTACCAAGCAATGCAGTTGCTGTGCACTAATGTGCAATTTTATTAGGCAACCACTAATCAATATATGTGAGTTCTTTATATACTAACACCATATGCACATATATATATGATCTTCACCATATCAACCATTGCAGGATTACTTACGGGAGCTGCGCGCAGCCCGTCAGCACTATGTGGCAAGTGAACAGGCCACAAGGGGAACGCCCACCACAGCGGCGCCACGAACGCACATCTCGCCGGACTTGAGCCGGGTGGCCACCTCACCCTGGCTCAAGTCAACAGCACCACTACGGCAGCGGGCTGGTGAGGGAGAGCCGGCTCCAACACGCCAGAAGTACGGCCGTGCGGCCATTGCGCCAGTCGAGCCCAACCTGACCAGCCAGCTGCAGAATATCACCTCGTCTCCACACTCTGTCCCGAACAGACAGGCTCAGAGCGCCGGCAAGTCGGGAGCCGTGCAAGGTGAGCCCAGTGCGGCCGCCCTCGGGCTCGCCCCGCCGACTGTCGACCGACGGAGGCCGGCTGAAGAGGCCGACAGCGACACCGACATCAGCCAGCTGACGGACGAGCTCAGTG